>JASCZW010004720.1:0-43652 GCA_034211315.2 Aedes japonicus
ATAACGTTCACATCCGCACCGGAGTCAATTAAAAACTGAATCGGTTTGGACGTGTCTAGACGACAATATACGAAAACATCCTCAAGAGATAGGGTATTTACGTGTCAAAATAGGAGAGAGTACGGATCTTAGATTGAAACTAACATTATTTAACAGTAAGGGTATTGGAATTTACTCCCTTATAAGGGCTTCTCATTTATTTTATTTATACCTGTTCATTATGCATTTGAACGTTTCGTGTGGGGGAACTGTTACTGTTGATTTTCACCTCCCGGATGTGCTTTTTGCGGCAAACCACTGCAAAATGGCTCTCGTTCACCACATGAATTACATTGTTTCTGTAGCGCTGGACAAGGGCAGTTCCTGTGAGAAAACGATAGCATCTTGAGCATCTGTTGCGGCGACCTCGATCTTGTAAGTCTCGGCGGTCTGGTTGATATCGCTCCGCTTGCGGCCTGTCATTCCCGTTCGTCCGACCTTACGCGTTTCCTGTCTGCTCCACGACCCAAAGATGATTGATTCCAACAATCAACTGCATACACTTCTGAATGCTCGTTTCCCAGTGCTTCCACTTCGAATGCTTCGTACCGAGTCACTGCTTGACCTATGTGGTTCGTATCGTGTGCATAAGTCTTTGCTGCCTTAACTATCTCTTTGTTCCTTAAACCATTGAGGAGCTGTGAGCGTACAAACCTATCTTGATCGTCGGGGTTGTATCGGCATAACCTAACTTTTGCCATTAGACGGGAGTGAAATGCGATTGCCGACTCACCTCTATCTTGCTTCATCTTCGAGAAAGCCTCATGTTCAGCGGCTGTATCAGTCATTGACTGGAAGTAATTTCTTATATTTGTAGCAGTTAGCGTCGGTTAACCTAGGCCTTAACTTCGCAGCTCTTATGACGCCCTGCAGTTCGTCTCCGATCGAAAGAAAAAGCAGTTGTGATCTCCGAACAGGGTCATTTGCATTGCTGAGTGTTGCCGCGATTTCGAAGTTTTCGATGTAGCGGTTCCACTCCTCCCACATCTTGTTAGCAGGTAGTCCGTTTGGGAATGGCTTTATGTTATCCCAGCAGATACTCGGTGTGATGGTATCGGGTGGACTGTGGAGGACGACAGGGCAACACCAGTTTTGATCATTATCCTGGTAAACAGGAGCATTTGTTTGGAAGAAATTCATGGCTTTCGTAAGATCCGCGAGAACATTTTCCATTCTTCGGAGTCGTTCGCTGGTTTCGGAATCGGGGGGAGTCGCGTTCTCCGGGCTCGCGTTGACTTCGTCGTTAGCTCTTTCTGGTGCACTACTTAGTTCGGGCACTGCCTGTATAGTATCGCTTTACGAATTTAATTCACTCTCGCTGTGTCTATCAATGCCTTCGTCGGAATCGTAATTCATTGTTGCGTCCTCGATTCCCTCGTCGAGGAGCTCCGGCGTGTCCTGATCACGTTCATCGCTGCTACGTGGCTCAGGATCGACGGGAGCCCGAACGTACTTTCCCGGTTTTTCCATTTTCTTAAGATGAGCTTTGCTTTATCTGAAAATGAATCATAGCATTTCAATGCAGTTGAAACATTAGAACTTGGTATTTATTCTGGCAACTGAAGAAAGTAGATGTCACTAAGATTGTTTAAAGATTATGTTGATCTATTATTATGTATATCATTTATTGTAGTCAGTGTAGTAATACAATAATGCACGATACTCTTGAATCTACCTTCGAGTTTTGGGGACATCCCGTTCCGAATCAACACTGTTATCGATCTAGACTAGCGTAAATTTAGCAGACATCTCGTTCTGGTTTAACACTGTTATCGATCAAGACTGGGTTAAAATTTTGCGAACATCTCGTTCCGCTCCTTGGTGCTTCTGAAGCACCATTACCCGTGGACATCCCGTTCCGCCAAACGGTACGGTCAGATCTGTTCCGTGACGCTTAATTGAATGCTCAATACAATAACACATGTGGACATCCTGTTCCGCCAAAACACTGCGGTCATCTTGACCCGTTCTACTTCTGCAGACATCCCGTTCCGCCTAAACGCTACAGTCAGGTATATTTCGAGTGGCTTAATTGGATACTCAATACAGTGAGACTTTGCGGACATCCCGTTCCGCCAAAACACTGCGGCCATTTTGAACCGTTTTTCTTCGGTGGACATCCCGTTCCGCCAATACACCATGTGATTTTGCGAAAAAAATGTTGCATAACCTCCAATGATCCTTATAACTAATTTTTTTCTAAGAAGCTTCTGGGTGATTCCTGTTTTTGTACTTTGACCAGTTTATTTAATGAAAACGTAAGGTTACATTATTCCGAATTTTGCTAAACTAAAGCAACTCCTAAAAGGATTGCCAATGTGAGTTTCTGATTGGCCAAGTTAGGAATCACCCAGCGTAGTGTTCTTCGAAGAAGATCTTACCTCTGGCAGCGTCGGTGATTCAAAGTGAGGATCGCCACGATTGCTTTGTTAGTTGGATACGTACATTCTGAGTTGCAACACGAATGTTCAGAACACTTCGCACTCTGATTGTGTACCACAGTGTTATGATACAAAGTAATACACTAAGGTTTTTTTTTTGCACGGTTTTTTTTACATGGGTTGTTTTCGGCGATAACTCCAGAACGGAACAACTTATCGACCTAATTCAACTCACATTTTACGTTTTGGGCCAAAAGTAATCATATGGCAGTTTTTTTAAAAAATCACAATTTTTGGTGTAAATACTCAAAATTTTAAAAACTGTATTTTGACCATTGCATGGAAAGGTAACGCATAGACACCAAATCGAAGCAATATAAAATGTTTAAGCATGTGAATTTATCAACTCTATTTAGTCTTTTTTTACACGGTTCCATACAAAAATGGAACGTATCCCCCGTGCAACAAAAAACCTTAGTGTATTGTGGTTTCCCAGTAGGAAGGCAGGGTTATTAATAACGACGCCTGAGAGTCGATTTGGAAGAAATTATGACAACAGCAATGGGTCCGTGTCGGAAATGTGACGGAGAACACTTATATTATTTGCACTGCAGCATACAAGTTATTTAAATTTTCTGCACAAAAGGTTTAAAGTTACAAAAAATCATCAAGAACATTAAGGAAAACCCCAACATCTCAGACCGCGATTTGGCCAAAAAGTTTTGCGCTGCACCGTGCAACTGATTCGTCTCCGGTTAGGCTTCAAATCATACCGTGCCTGTAGACAACCAAATAGGGATCAAAAGCAGAACAATGAGCCCAGAATCCGTGCCAGAGAACTGTATGATCAGGTGTTGACAGAATTCACTGACTGTCTTCCCATGGATGATGAAACCTATGTAAAGGCCGGTTTCAAACAGCTACCGGGACACAAATTTTACTTGGCGAAAGATCGGGGAGATGTTCCTGCGAAATTCAAGTATGTGTTTGCAGATAATTTTGCACGTTAATACATGATTTGGCAAGGCATCTGTAGCTGCGGTAGGAAGACCAATGTTTTCATCACTGATAAGATATTTAATTCGGAGCTGTACAGAACGGAATGCCTCCAAAAGCGAATATTGCCATTCATCAGATCCCACAATGAACCTGTCATGTTTTTGTGTGATGACGAACGGAATATTGTTGTGTTTTTTGTGCTCATAATTTTTAATTATTTTACGTGTGAAAAGTGTTGCGATACGCAAAATAAATTTTCTAACACGCATCTAGAGTGTTTTTGAGAACAGGCTAAGTAAAAGAACAGTTGCGATTGCAGCTTGTTTTAATTAAATTTCAATTTTATTGGTCGTTCAACCGGCGCCCCAGGGAGACCATTTGTGCTATATTGTTTTTGCCTTGTCTTTTTCTTTGGTAAGGTCGTTGGTTATCGGTAGCGTCGACGTGTGTATAATGTGTTTTGAGCCTACTGCTTGACAATGGCCTGTTGTTCATGCAATGAGGGAATGGTTGCGGCTGATCTGCCGTTAACTTGTGTGCGCGTGTATTCCATTACAAGTGTACACCACTTACGAAGGGAACGGCAAAGCTTGTGACCGATAATGCAAACCTTTGCTTTAAATGTGTAGATTGTCTATCAGACCAGTGTTGTGGTGGGCAAGAAGATGCGATCTCGGATGCTAAGCGGATGGAGGAAGGTATGAAAAAACTTTCGGACTCGATCACTTGCATGCGAGATCAAATTTCTGCCCAAATAGACAACGCGTTGAAAAACGGGATGGAACATTTGAGACAAAGTATAAATAAGTCTTTTGATAAATTAATCTGTGAGAAATTTGATGCTATGACAAGTTCAGTTTTGGAGATTAATACGCGAAAAAGTTAAGCTGTAATGAATAATGCCCGCACGCGGTCTGAGGCGATTCATTCCGAATCCGATCTGTTGCAAATTGGGAAAAAGCGTAAAATTCAAACAAGCGATAACGATGCAATTGATGATGTTTTTCAAGGCAACGCAACTTTTGCGGATGTCGTAAAGAGGCGCAATGAAAATGTAAATGATAAAAGTAAAGAAAATAGTAATATTAAAGGTAATAGTAGTAAAAAAAGCATCCGTAAGGCTCGTCCTGTCATTGTGATCAAACCAAAAGAGTCCAAACAAGCTTGCAATGAAACTCGTAATTTTTTGAAAACTAAATTAGATCCAAAAACACACAAAATTAGTAATTTTAGGAATGGAAAAGATGGTGCCATTATTGTTGAATGTGCCATCGGAGCAAATGTAACTAATGTGAAAAATGGTATTGCAAGCAATCTGGGTGAAAATTATAGTGCTGTTGTTCCCACGTCGGTGCCAAGATTGAAAGTAGTGGGCATGAGCCGTCAATTATCCTCCGATGTTTTCATAGACTATTTGAAAAGTCAAAATGAAAACATCGCAATAAATGATGTAAAAGTAGTTAGAGTTTATGAAAATCCACGGTTCATTTACAACAAGTTTAGTGCGGTAATTGAAGTCGATTTGGATACATAGAACTGTATGTTGAAAGCAAATGAAGTAAATGTAGATTTTGATCGGTGCTTTGTGTATCCTGACATTAATGTTCTGAGATGCTTCAAATGTGGAGAATTTGGACATAAGAGCATTGATTGCAAAAACTGTGATACATGCTCTCGGTGTAGTCAAAACCACAAGACATCGGAGTGTACGTCAACTGTTTTGAAATGTGTTAATTGTTTGAAAATGAATAAAGAACGTAAAATTAACTTGGACGTAAACCATGCCGCATTTAGCTCTCAATGTTTGGTGTACAAGAGACTTTTTGAACAAAAGAAAAGCAGCTTGCGTTTCAATAAATAGCAACCGAGTTCTAGGCAGAATGGTAATCAATTTAATTTTTTGTATTTCAATATTGCGGGGTTGTCTACGAACTACGTAGCATTACGTCAGATTGTAGAAGAAAAACGTCCACTTTTGGTTTTGTTAGCAGAAACTCACATTGTTGAAATTGAAGCCTTTGATCAATATTGCATTCCGGGATATAATGTTGCTGCTTGTTTATCACATTCTAGACATACTGGCGGTGTTGCTATTTATGTCAAAGAATCAGTTCAATTCAATCTTCGCCACAACGAAATGGTTGATGGTAACTGGTTCTTGGGCACACAGTTGTACGTGGCATGATGATGGGTAACTATGGTATTTTATATCACTCTCCCAGTTCTAGTGACCAGCGTTTTATTGAAATTTTAGAGAACTGGCTTGAGGTATTTCTTGATTCGAGTAAATTAAATATAATTGCTGGTGATTTCAACATAAATTGGCGTGATAATAATAATTCGAATCATTTGAAGCATTTAGCTAACTTTTTCAATTTGAGACAAACGGTAGATGAATATACGCGAATTTCCAGGCACAGTAGAACTTTGATAGATCATGTTTACTCAAACTTTGATTCTGTTTGTTCAGTTGTCGATACTGATTTGAAAATAATCGATCATGAGACAGTAGGTATTAACGTAATTGAGAATAACTTGAATAATAGCGATGATTTTGTGAAATTGAAGTGCTGGAGAAAATATTCAAAACAGGCTGTTTCTAACCTTGTTCAGAGAAGCGTAGATTTTCCAATCGCGAGCGGTAGTTTAGATGAGTCTGCAGCTGTTCTTACTAATACCATGAAAACGAGTACAAATAAGCTAGTTGAACAAAAATTTGTTTCGTTGAAGAACTCAAACAGCTGGTACAATTTGGATCTTTTACGTCTTAAACGCAAGAGGGATAAATTGCACAAAAAGTTTTGTAGATCTAATAGTGATAATCATTGGAATAAGTACACAATCGCGCGGAATAAATATTCACAATGCATTAAAAAAACACGTTGTGAATATATACAGAGGAAAATTGATCAGCATCAAAACAATAGCAAAGAGTTATGGAAAATTTTGAAATCATTATTGAAACCTAGCAATTGCAGACCGCGATCCATAACTTTTGATGGCACAATAGAACAGTCTGAACAAGCAATTGCGTCTAAGTTTAATGATTATTTCGTCAAAAGTGTTTCATTGATCAATCAATCTATTGAATTGGTTGATGAACCTGATGAAATAAAGCAACCAGTTAATAGTAATTGTAGATTTGAAGGTTTTCACCCCATCACAATAGATGAACTTAGAAATATTTGCTTTTCATTAGGAAAATCGGCTGGAGTAGATAATGTTAATGCTAGAGTTATTCAAGATTGCTTTCATATCATTGGTCACACTTTACTGGACCTTATTAATGAATCATTGCAAACTGGGCACGTGCCTGAAGTGTGGAAAGAATCGTTGGTTGTTCCGATTCAAAAGGTTGCTGGGACGATTAAAGCCGAAGAGTTTCGTCCTATCAACATGCTGCACACATTAGAGAAAATTTTAGAACTTGTTGTGAAAGGCCAGTTGCTGGAATATTTAAATAGTAATTCTTTGTTGATACCGGAACAATCTGGCTACCGGGAAGGCCATTCTTGTGAAACCGCGTTGAATTTAGTATTAGCAAAATGGAAAGATAACTTAGAGAGTAAACAAACAATTTTTGCTGTTTTTTTGGATCTGAAACGCGCTTTTGAAACGATTTCTAGGCCCTTGTTGTTGAAAGCATTAAAGCGCTTTGGAATTTCGAGTACTGCATACAGATGGTTTGAATTGTTGTGTTGTAGTTTTTGCATAACTGGTTTGAATTGTTACCAAATTAATTATCTTAGAGATAAAATCGTCTAGCTCAAACCTTTGTAGGGGTAAGGGCGGGACCATCATCATCATCATCATCTTTTGGCCAAATCTTGCAAAATGTCATTACAGTAAAATAGTGCTACAGTGGTATGAAACCAACGGGATTCAGTTTATACCGAGAGAACTCAACCCACCAATTTGTCCCCAGCTCAGACCCATGGAGAGATTTTGGGCTATTATGAAGAGCAAGCTGAAGGTGAATGGCAGTGTCGTCAAAAGCATCAATGAATTGAGAACCAAGTGGAATAAGATTGTCAAAATTATGGATGAGAGTAATGTGGCCTATTTGATGAAAAGTATTCAGGGAGAAGTCCCCAAATTTCTTCGAAATCGGGATGACTATTTTTTTTTTTGTATTTTCCCTCTAAAGTTCACATAAAGTTGAACATTTTTGTTAAAACAGAATACTATTGTGTTAATGTTTATCCGAAATATGCACAAAAGTCTATGTTCCAATTCTAACTGGGCCACACCTTACAGGAACAATCCATGAGGAAGTCTATTGATCTGAGTGTCTGCAGAAGAAGTTGCTGCCTTCATATCAGAAGCATTGTACCCCTCCACTGTTTTCAAGCCATCAATCCGACAAACTACTCTCAGTTTTGGCCCATCGAACGCTATTAGGCGGTTGTAAAGAGGGTTTTCAAATAGACTGGCAGCTGAGAATGTACTGGAGTTCAAAATATTGAGGCTAAGGCGTCCAAAAATTGTGATGAAACACTTGTCCGGAACATGATGTAAAACGTTGAAGGAATAATATTAATTTCATCCGGTCTTCACAAGTTCAATTTCAATACAATAAAGGATCCATTTGAATATGTAAAGTATGTAAGAAAAGTATGTGGATACCTACTTTCGATACAGTCCTTATGTCTGTCCGTCTGTCTGTCTGTCTGTCTGTCTGTCTGTCTGAACCTAATAGACTCGAAAACTACTGAACCGATTGGCATGAAATTTTGTATGCAGGGATTTTTGGGGCCGGGAAAGGTTCTTATGATAGTTAAAGACCCCTCCTTTCTCTGGAAAGGGGCGTCCCCATACAAATGAAACACTCATTTTTATATAACTCGAACACTAATCAAGCAAAAGAAACCGAATTTAGCATGTGTGAGTTTTTGAAGGCAAGAAAGGTTTCTATGATGATTTCAGATCCCTCCCCGTTCTGAAAAGGGGGACTTCAAATTAAATACAATATTCTGTATAACTCTAGAACTAATCAAGCAAATGGAACCAAATTTGGCATGTGGAGGTTTTTGAAGATAAATACTGTTTCAATGCTGATTTGAGACTCCTCCCCGTTCTTAAGGAAGGAGGGGGCTCCCATACAAATGGAACACAAATTTTTAGATAACTCGCGAACTAATCAAGAAAATGGAACCAAATTTGGCATATGGAGGTTTTTGAAGGAGAGAAATGTTTCTTTGGCGATTTCAGACTCTTCCGCCTTCTGAAGAAGAATGGGGGGGGGGGGGGGGGGGCTCTCAAACAAATTAATCACAAATTTCTGCATAACTCGAGAACTACTAAAGCAAATGGAATCAAATTTCGCATGTGGATTTTTTGAAGGAGAGACATATTCCTATGGTGGTTTAAGACCCCTCTGCCCTCTGAATTGGGGAGGAGGGGAGCTCCCATAGAAATGAAACGCTCATTTCTGCATAATTCGAGAACTAATTAAGTAAATGGAACCATATTTGGCATGTGGGAGCTATTGGACGCAGGATTTTTATATATATTAAAATGAATTTCTTTCTGACTGTCTGACTGATCGGAGTAAAAATATGTATGCAGGGATTTTTGGGGCTGGGGAAGGTTCTTATGATTGTTTGAGACCGCTTCCCCCTTCTGAAAGGGGCTCCCATACAAATGAAACACAAATTTCTGCATAAATTGAGAAATAATCAGGCAAATGGAACCAAATTTGGTAATTTAGAAATGTTTCTATGGTGATTTTAAACCCAAATTTTAACCAAACCTGAGAATTATCCAGGTTACCAAGCCACACTGTGTATTGTCTGGGTAAGAAAAATGTTGTGATAGAAGTTTGAACCACTTCTTAGACAAAAAAATCATTCAAAAAAAACCTCAGTTCTATGTAATGTTCATTCATTTAGTTGCAGGCGTAGCAACGCTCGCACCGGGATCAGCTAGTCTTAAAATAAAAATACGATTTGATTTGTAAATCTATCTCTAGAAAGTCGAACTTCTTCTTTAAGGCCCATATCATGAAATGTAGAGCAAATCCAGTGAGCCAAAACTTTCACCTAAGCGTAAACGAAACAACGTCTTCCATAATCGGCAAATGCATAATTCATTTTCCAGCTAGCATACCTCTTAACACCATATGTGAATGATGCTTCCTTATGTTCAGCTTTGAATCCCGCAGTAGAAATTTGTTCAAAAGAAGCCAAGAGCATAGATGCTGGAAAAAGCAAGAAAAAAAAAACTTAAAACCAGATCAGCATCCCTTGACTCCTCGGCGTGCTGACTCTTCTAACCTGCCTCGGAGCTTCCGTGTAAAAGTGCCAACAAGCGTGTCGGGGCTTGTCTGCCTGCACAGCATTGAACATTTTCTCCTCGAAGGCACGTTTGCTGCCATATTAGCACAACAGCCAGCTCGTGAAAGAGTGAGTGCCGAGCGGCGAAGTGGCAGAAGTTGCACATGATTTATTGCTTCCTTTACAACAGAACGAGGATGCGGCAGCAACCAACACGCGTGTTATGTTAAGCTGCCTCCGGAGAAAGGATGCAAAAAAAGGTTACACGTCACCATCGTGTTGCCCCCTTTTGCTTTCTTCCGGCTCCGGTGTTGCACTTTAAAAGAAGTCAAACTTTCCTAATAGCAGCTGACAGGTCAAAAGGACAAGGCATATTATAGAGGGGGAAAAATGATTGAAAAGCGTCGCCTTCAGTTTCTCGAATTTGTCCCAACTTTGAACCACGTTTGCATCAACTAACAAGTGACCTCGATTCTCCTTCTACTCTACTTTTCAGACGTGTCAACGTACCAGCCGGATTTCGCAGAGCCTATAATCAACATATCGGTGGCCATCGGACGGGATGCGACATTCACCTGTCACGTACGGCACCTGGGAGGTTACCGGGTAAGTCACATATAATCAAATGATTTCCAGTCTTTCCCGAACGTCTACACGAGCTCGTTTTCGCTGAACGCAGAAACGTCATATCGATATCCCTGCCTTGTGGAACATGACAAATGAATTGATAGATGAGCGTAAACTAACGTTGGAATGTGTTTGAATATCAGAAGGCACTTTTTAAAACCTAAAACCGTGTTTGTTAGAGCATTCTGAGTGATTTGAATTTCCCATCCGCAGTTTAGCGAATGTGGACACTAATAAGAATCCCCAGCGGCGGCGATGTTGACAAAGGCGCGTCCAACAACGTGCGACATCAGTTTGGCCTCAAACTGATTGGAATAGCAATTTTGTAGAACGCACATCGTGCCTCAGAACTGCAAATCTGGGTCGGACGAAGGATGCTTGGTATGGAAGCGGCATAAGAGACATCCAAAATGTTTGTACATAAGAAGGCCCCCCATGGTGTGGCTATGAATATTGATCCTTCTATTAGAGCAGATTTCCAAACTCCGCACAAGAAGTGTTCGTTCGATTATACGGTTGAAAAGAAAATCATGCAACTTACTCCGTTTGAGTTGAATCTTAATTGACATAAAATATTGCAAAATTTATGAGGTGTTTCACGATGATGTTTAAATCTTCGTTATAAACAAGCTTACAATTATAAAAACTGTTACAAAAAATTATAAACACACTCTCAAAATATTAATAATGTGTTGTTATTTAAGATTCTAGTTATTAAGACGTTGCCCCCTTCACTTATAATTTAAATGAGTATTTAAATTTTTTATTAATTATTTTTTGTTTTTGTTTGAGAAAGCTCGAAGTTGCTTCGATTTTGGCAATAATTCTTGGCAATAAAAAAACTGAAAATATAAACCAATTGTATAACGTTTATAAGCAAATAAAACTTGATTTAGAAACATAATTTATAGACTTTTACAGAAAGTATAAGCACACTTGCAAAATAACAAATAAATCGTGTTTTTTTTTAGTTTTAATAATTTTATTTGGCAAATCATATTTGTATTTGTGTTTTATATGATATTTTACTCTCGTTTAATCAAAATATTTAATCATAGCCAAGACTCCTAACTTTTCCTCGAACATGACCCATTAGCTTCTGAACAGTGGTACTTCCCACCATTTTGACCACTTTTGGCCAATCTTTTTTCAATTTTTGGATGTCGTCCGTTGGTTTTATGAATTTTTGAAGCTTTGCGTTGGTTAAAGCCCAAAAAGTCTCGATTGGCCGTGCCTCCGGGCAGTTCGGCGGATTCATGTCTTTCGGCACGAAACATACATTTTGACTTTTGTACCATTCTAAAGTGTCCTTTGCGTAATGACATGACGCCAAATCAGGCCAAAACACTACTTGACCTTCGTGCTGCCTGATCATCGGCAATAATCGCTTCTGGAGACATTCCTTAACGTATTTCGGAGTGTTCATCGTCTCCGTTGTGATGTACGGACTAGATGTTTTACCACACTCGCATATTACCTGCCAAACCATAACCTTCTTACCGAATTTTTCGGTAAAAATTGCCTTCTCCGTTTCGGGGATGTCTTTGTCTTCACTTACAGTATAGAATTGTGGTTCGGGAAGCGTTTTGTTATCTAGTTTCACATACGTTTCATCGTCCATTATTATACACCCAGAATTACTACACAACAACGAATCGTAGAGTTTGCGTGGTTTCACGGACGCGGCCTGTTTTGGGTATGTTTTTAGCCCAAGTCTTTCTTTGGCACGCATGACGTTACTCGACGAGGTCCCTAATTTTTTCGCAACATCCCGAACGGAAGTCGCTGGTTTTCGCTTGTAGGCATTCCTGATCTTTTTATCGATATCCGGACTAACAGGACCGGATTTCCGACCACTCCCTGAAACGTAGAGACTCAGAAGCCTTGACCTATGCCTTCATTCATCTGCATTACTGCAAGAATATTGAAGCGGCGCTCAAACAACTGCTCTGTACTTGGCAGGGAACCTTCCGAATGCTTCGGCATCCTTTGGAATAAGGTGATCTATCGAACGTTTGCATAAAAAAATGTGCTTGTTTCGGATGGTGATAATAAAAAGCTAATAATTGCTTTTGATTAATTTCACATGGAAGGTAAATCACTAGAGTTCACCGACTTGGGTACCACATCGATATTCAGCCATTCCATCTCCTCCAACGATCGCTTCGAGTAGTGGGCCGACGCCAAATCCGGTTAGAATACCGCGTCTTCACCCTTATGGTATTTCTTGATGAAAGACGCAACTTCCGGCAGGCATTTCGTACTATAAATTTCCCCGGCTTTGACATCCCCTTCTCGCGGGTCTCGTCGTCCATCGCCACCGCCACTTCGCGATTCGCCGGTAAAATCGAGTTGACCATATTACTCAACCGCTGCGTCATTGCCTGCAGCTCCGAAACCAGTGGACGCGACTTCTGCTTCCTGACATGTACGTTCATGTTCGCCACTTTTTCACTGTTTGGCCGGTTGAACCGATCAAGCGCACGCAGCGATGTAGCCACTTTTTAGAGTTCGACTGATAAGGCTGTCACATTTTGTCTGCTGACTTATGGGTTACAATGATTAATGCTGCATGGGTAGTTTTGTCAGTGCGGGTGAAGGTGAACCCATGAAAAATCAGCAATTTGTGTCCATATTTTGAAATCATTCTCCATGGCTGGATTTTGTACCTGAACGGAGGGCCTAATCTCATGTTAACGATTCATTGGAGATAGCTGATTTATGATAGATGTTGCTCGGTCATGTCATTGTATGACCTTTTACTCTAATGAACCATTCATGGGAGACCCAAAGGTCCAACCACACAAAGTAGTGACAATATCACACTCGCTTCTGTTTCTATTTAATAGCCGTGTCGTAGCACGCATGTATACAGGCACTAAAGTTGAGTGTGAAATCGGCGGGTTGGGCCGCAAATCACTAAAAATTTAATCATAGATAGATTTATTCAATTTTGAAAAAAATAAATATTCAATTTGAGGTGGAAGTTTGAACTGTGTCAAAGAATTTCCTATGCAGTGGACTTCTAGACCGTGGCCATAAGTATTGTGGTTTTGTGGGATGCGGAGGGGCCCATTTAGGAACTCAAAATGAAAGAAGTGCTACCGGTGGGCTTTCCCGCAATTTACGCTTAGACGAGGCTAGAAACAGTTTGTAGACGCCTGACATCAAGTAGTTAAGGGACACGACAGGGGGTGCAGTTTTCATTGGCGTGGCAATTCTTTCATTGTTCATAAATTATAATTTAAATGTACGCGGTATACGACAGCCGACTTTCAAATTATAGCAAATCATAGGGAGATGTTACTTTGATATAGCAACAATGCAGCGTAAAAACAACATGAAACTTACAGTGGCATCTTAAATAGCCTGGTCACATTTATACGAACTACAGGGAATGCCTCTTTCTATCTTTTCGAAATTTGCCGTACATCCCCCGTTCTTCTACTTTCAGACATTCTTCTTTTTTCAGAGAGCGAGTAATGGCGCTATAACCATAAGCCATATAGGGCTAGGACTTAATGCTTAGGATTTGCCGTTTGACGAGAAATTGAGCATCACTTAACCTTTTTAGATTAGATGCTCCCAACGACTATTTTTTTTTTTAATACTTTGTTTTTTTTTTGTTCTGTGCACCAAACAGGGCTTTCTGCTCAACTATTCTCTCCGACTATTCATTTCCCTTTTCCTTTGATATTTACTGTGTACATGGGTTCCCCGAGTCTTCTTAAGGTACCAAATCCTCCCTATCTCCAACGGTTGCATGGACGTGGCCAGGTGAGCGATCGAGGAGTGTCTTCGTGGAGATTATTGCGTGAAGAAACGTATCAGTTATTTGATCCGTTTTATGGTGACATGCAATATCTTTAACGAATTATTCCTCATCGTAGCTCCATCCACGAGGTGTGCAAACGTCAATGCTAATGCTAATGCTAATGCTAATACATCAATTATATTGATAAAAACTATTCAACAATTCTACGTCGATGCACCGGGTTCATGTCTGCTTCTCTCCATCCTCGGCTGCGCCCACGCTCTCCAAGTCTTGGCTTACCTGACGCGTCCATCTAGCTCGCTGTACTTCACAGCTTCTTGTACCAGCCAGTCAGCGGATTTGACGTAAAACACCATCCATGCAGAGTATTGCCTGTAGGCATGAAATATTCAATATTTCGATGAAAATCTAATCCAAAATTTCGAGTATTTACACACAATTTAACCGGAATCTCGGTCACCTTCATTTTTGTTTGTTTTGAATTTTAACCGACACATCAGTTTGCTCATGCCAAGATTCCCAGCTAACTAAATGAGTTTTCAGTTTGACCCAAACCGAGATTATCGGTTAACATAATAAAGCCGAGATCGAAACCGAGAGGTCGGTTGTGCGGATCTCGGCATAAAATTCTAAGAGTGTACCCCTCATTTTTAAGATGAGTGCGTGTAGCATCATGCCTCCATATTGATTTTGTGATTATCACTTCAGTTATCAAAATGTCGTCGGAGGAAGAGAAGCAACGCATCAAAATTTTGTACGTGCATGGCGAAAATCCAAACTACTATCACGCCAAGTTGACGAAATTGTTGAATATAGAAAAGTGTTCACTGAAAGTTTGTCAACAGCCAGGAAAGCTGGATCGGGGGGAAATCGAAAGCCGAAAGCCCCAACCTCTAAAAACAAGCGAAACTGAACACGTCGGCCAAAGCACGATCGCGAAAGTTGTATACGACGATGCTGACGAAGTTTGGTTTCGTGGTACAGGACGATGAAACTTACTTTAAACAGCTTCATAGACAGGAACTTAATACGGCAACCGGACGGGGAAAGCTGGCAGATATTTTCAAGCACATTAAACTGTCAAAGTTCGCGAAGAAAAATCTGGTGTGACATGCCATTGGTAACCTGTGGCTTGAAGAACAACGTTTACATTCCGACCGGAACCGTCAACCAGGAAATTTATCTGAGCGAGTACCTACAAAAACGTCTACTGTTTTTCCTGGAGCGACACAATTGTTCTGTTCTATTTTTGCCGGATATGGCATCTTGCCAATACCGAAAAAAAGCCATGGATGGTTTGCTGCCAACAACGTTCAAGTGATGCCCAAGGACAAGAACCCTCCCAACACGCCAGAGCTCCACCCAATCGAACAATATTGGGCCATCATCAAGCGGAACCTAAGAAGACTCACTGTTATGAGCGAGAAACAGTTCAAGGCAAACTAGCGTTCTGCGGCGAATAAAGTGGATAAGGAGACTGTACAAATTCTTATGGCAGGTGTTAAACGAAAGACCCGGCAATTCGCATTCGGTAAAAAGGAAGTTTAGCTGAATATTTCTCCTGTATGCTCCTGTATGTGGGTGCAGAGAAAGGGGCTTCAAACGTGAATACACGTAAGTACGTATGCGCTAATTTCCTTTCAATTCAATGCCCCTCATGTCTGCAGATTGTGGTCCTGCTGCAATTTTAGACGGACTTGTGCATCTACTAGGAACCTTAGAAAATGTATCATATCCACGAGAAAAAAAATATTTAAAATTATTTTACAAAAGTTGGGAATTCCATGGATGACCTGAAATTATATACCGCATATAGAATAGTATATCAACAATTTCGATGTACTGTTGCTATAGTGGAAATACTTATTGATGTCCGATGCGTTTAAAGTTTATCGTAGACATGAAACATGTGAGGTTTTTGAAAAGTACCTTAAGTTTAATAAAAAAAAGGCTATTGATACAACTATGGCCTGTTGTATCAATAACGAAGTAAAAACGTTGTTATTGATAAATTTCAAGTGGAAATGCATGAATTTGTGGATTTTTATCCTCAAGTGGCTCATCCTAACACAAACCGATGGATCAAAATCATTGTGTAGTGAATTATAATGTTTAAATTATTGAACGGCTGATAAATCATATATGAACATCACTTAAGTGTTTCCAGGCAGTTTTATTTTAGTTTGATTTGTAAAATTGTTTGTTGGGTAGAGCGAATACAGCTAACAACGCTGTGAACCAGAAAATAAGAAAAAAAATCGTACATAGACAACATTTAATAACAGATCTATCGAATGGGACGAACTTACATCCATGAATAGACCCAATTTGGTGCCTATAGATTGACATTAAATCCATATCCCTCGAATGTTTCTGACTTTATAAAAAGAGGTTTGTAACTTTTCGTGATACATGCTACCAAATGTCTAATCAAACTTATCTTAGCAAGTGTCTAACTAGTTGAATCTCGCTTGCAGCTTAAAAACTTTATGAGTAACGATGAAAAATGTAATCGATCATTGCATAATAGGCTGAGTTAAGGGACACATACCCTAATGTGTTCCAATTAAAAAGGAATGAATGTTGAGTTCATTGTCTCATCGTTGAATTTTCGATTGAAAGTGAAATGGTATGACCCTGGTTAATAGTTTTTCAATAACGTCAATATCATTTCGCTTATACCATTCCATGACATCCTGGCTGTAATGGCTACTGGCTCAGTCAATGGCAAAATTCGCTTCTGAAGACGCCCATTCATAGTCGCTTCAGTGATGAAACCGTTCATTTTCTTTCCACAACTGCACATGCTTTGCAGTATCATCAAATTACGAGCAAATTTATCCTCATAGACAAATTTGAATCTACCTGGATCATCACCCTTGCATTTGATAAGGTAAAATGTGTGTCCCGGGAGTTGTTTTTTTAAATTAGTTCGTTTATTTATACGGCTCATACCTGTGTAACACTATGCGGAGCCGATATTCAAATTTGATATTTACAATAATTTGATTTATGGTGTTAGTAAAAGGGGTACCTATTACCCGTGACTGACTCGAGGTTAATGGGTCACATTATCGTTTGGAAGGGACTAGGCAGGTAACTTAATTCAGTTAATATATGATACTCTGGGCTGCGGTTTTCATCAAGTCCTTGGTTGCTATAGCCCCTTTCAGGAGCGAAACCGCTGATGGTTGACCTTGTTTGCTGAACAGGTACAAGCACGGAAACAAGAGGATGGTTTAAAGGATGGAACGATCAAAATTTGGTCTACTCAAATATGATGTAGTTTTTTCAATCGTGCATTTAAAGAACTTGAACACCCCTTTCCATCAGAGATATCGGAAACAAATTGGGAAAGTTCCACACAACAGTGCAAAGAGCAAAGAAACGAGTCGGATTGTCAACATATTACAAGGTTGCGGTGACACCAAATCGAGATGATAAGCAAACACTACAGCCAAACGAAGAATTAGTGCGTAAGTTGTACACGAGTGTGTTGACCAAGTTTAATTGCATCGTAATGGACGATGATTTCAAGCAGCTCCCAGGTCAAGAGAATTATGCAGCTACCGGAAAAGGAAAGGTTGAAGATAAGTTTAAGTTAAAAATACTTGGTTAGGCAGGTGCCCTGCACCTGTAAGCTAAATAGCGAATGTTTCGTGGCAATTGGCACTGTCAACCAAGATGTAAAGGAACGTTTGCAAAAACGCTTATTCCCTTTCTTGTTTTGGCAAGACCACCTTTCCACTACGGAAAAATGGGTCAGGAGAGATGTATCGTCAAGAATGTACAATAAAGAGAATCCAAAAATTGTCCAAGGTAAATTGGCATTCATCACCAAATCAGGAGAATATAACAGCGGTACAAAACATAATTGAAGGTCCAAAGTAACAAATTTTATTCCAGCCGTATAGCACTCCTCGCGACTCTGTTGATAAAACTACATTCAAAACTGTTTTGTCCCACAACACCTCCTCTATGCAGCTTTAAAGCCGAAATGTTTACAAAGTGGCCCACTCTGTAGACGGTTGTGCAAACAAATTAATAAAAACTTTAAAAGACCATAGAGATTTTGAAAATGGTCAAGTGAAAGATGTTATTACCACTTGAGGATCTTCATAAAACACATTAGCTGCCATCAAAACCAGCATAGGGTCAAATGACCACAGCTGTCAAACTTCACGGTGATATCGTGGCTGTTTTTGTTGTTTTGCTTTGTTCGATTCTCTGCTCTTCTGATTCATTTAACAGTAAATAATATCAAAGTTGCGAGAAAATTTGTTTGATGGCAAAATACCCTAACAAATTGAGTTTTTTACAGCGTATCATGCTTCAAATCATATGTGCATTTAATTTTATGGTGAATATTGTGAAGCTAAGAGCCAAAAAATTAATGCGAGTTTACTTCAACAAAAACAACTTTAAACAAATATGTTCGATAAATTAATCATGAATTTCCTGGAAATTAATGGAATTCAATAAGGAGATCCAAAAGAATGCCAAATTTGGTCTCTGAACTGCAGTTCATTTGCATTACATTTCAAATTTGGTGAATATATTTGTCCACATTTTAATTATTTCATATACTTCAATATGGCGATTGGAAGTAATCACAGTTTTGCCAAAATCCCATTTATCTTCGCAATGGCTACAATAAAACTATTTGGTCATTTGGTGACTTTCATCAATGCCAATTTGCCATTTAATGCATTTACTGGAGGCAAAATGATTTAAAATCCCTTTTTAACTGACCATAATAAGATAATTTGAATAAGTCTTAAAAGGGCATTTCAAAACGGCATTTTACGAGTTCATAAATTCGAATATTTAAAATCTTGAAAATGAACTTTAGAAGACAAAGTTTTAAGATCGTTGTTATGATGCTGTCTAGGTTCTCATAAACCTGACTGGAAACCTATTGGTACCTCCTACTGTCATAATAAAACCACATTTATTTCCAGTGGCGTTCATAAAACTTTACTAAAACTTAATAAAGCTGGATGGTCTTTGCAATGTCAATTGGGGTGTGAAACGTAAAGACCGAAAATTCGCATTTGGAAAATTGAATAATTTTCCTGTGTTTTGTAGACGATGAACTTGAAAAAGAAATAAAGATTGATCATTCATGTAATAAACTAATCAGTGTGCTCTTAATCATTTTTGACTAATTTTTTACCGTTCCACCCTTTAACTGAGACACAATGCTTGGAAATTTACTGGAATAGGGGGTGTGACATTAAGATCAGACAAACAAAGTAATTCGTAGATCGTTTGCATGTAGGGAAGATCACGCATTCCCAAAACATCTCTAGCCTCGCGTAAGGGTTGTCTACCTGGGGCCACTAGGGTGTCCAATAGTCATGCTCTAAAGGCATCATTATCCGGGCAATACCAAACTGCGTGAGCGATGTCATCATAACCGTTTCTGCACCTACATATATTGCTACCGACAAGGTTAATTCTTTAGAGATGTGCGATTAGCGAATAGTGGTTGACCATAAGTCTAGACAAAATCGTCAAAAGGTCGAAAGTAACATTTGTTAACAATGACTTAAAACGTCAATTCCCTAGAAATGCCAGGTTGTAATCTCTACATAACTCCTCTAACTCCTTGTATCTATTTCTGGTACTTTTTGTTTCTTGGAAGCAAGCAGATCCCAGAAAAATACGCAAGAAGTCATCGTTTACAAATGTTACTTTCGACCTTTTGACTATTTTGTCTAGAAGTCTTGACATCACACGAATGAAGTGTCGACTTACATCCAAACCTTTGAACCACGATCTCGACGAAACATTTGGAATAATGGATTATAACCATCGAATTGCTTGTCCCATACAAAGGTAAATCTAATTGATATTTCGACCAACGCATGCATCTGCTCCCTAATTGTTGAATGAAAGTAAGATGAGTGCCTTACTGTTTTCATCTACCGGAGGGCTCAATAGAACTGAGACTATCTGAGAAGATGAAATAATGGTCTATGGGTGTTCTGGGAGTTGTTCAAAGTCAATTTTAACATCTGTTTCATCGTCAATCAAAATGCATACCTTGTATTTCGTCAGAACTTGCTCGTACAGCATTCTTGCGTGGCGTTTGACAAACAGATTCTATTTCAGGACCCTGCTGGGATGCTTGCTAGCATGGTACGAATGGACCATCACGTCAACAGGTTTGTAGAACTGTACTGTACGGCACAGGAGATCTCAGGATTGTTCCAGACTGCCCTACGAGCGTTTCAGCATGGTATTTTCAGTCTATTTTGAGCAGTGCTGAGCTCCATCACGGTACTGACAGCGTTAGAATTGACAAATAAGATTCTTGTAATTGACAATCAAAGCAACAGAAGAGCATCTCACTCTCTCAAACTTCTCATCAACATGAAATAACAACCGAGATATATTTTTCTCTCGCGTTTCACACTCGTTTTCTATATCTTGTACAAGTGTTATGTGATACGATCGTATCACCAAGAAAAAATATACCGTCATGGAAATTGACCGTAATTTTACTTCTCTAGTAAACAGACGATTATGATGGTCATCGCCTGGGAGTCATCGCTAGTAGCGGTGTTTCTACCGTCAAAATCAGGAGACATTACCCCGTCATTGGCGATATGGCCGCAGATTGAGCTTTACGATTGAAGGTTCAGTTGTTGTTTATTTTTTCCTTCAACCCTTACGTGTTTGACAGGGTACCCGGGTATCTTTTAAGGTTTTACACTACGGAATTTAATTTTTTTTTTAACAGGAAGCTGAAATTCACTGACATATTTGTAAAAAACGGAAGGCGAATTTTCGAATAAAAACATTTTGTAAAGTACCAAGAGGGGCCGAAGGCTGTTCGACAGGCTGCCCGGGTATCAACCAAATTCAAATGATTGGAACTCTGGCAATTATTGACCGTTTTTAAATCTTTTGACACCGTGACCATTTGGAATCATTTGGTTTCCGGGGCTGTAGTGTGGCACGGAGACACTATTTGGGAATATCAATTGAATTTCCGTGAATAAATGTCAATATCTTTGGAAATTTTTTTAAAAACTATGTCTATTCCATTGTGGGCCATAAGACGATTAATCCCCGGAGCGGCCATTCTGTAACAGGTTTCCGTGGTGCCCCGAGTGGTCATGAACATTTTCAGAAGAAAACCCTATGAATACGGGCAGCAAAGTTCATGAAATTTCTCCAGTAGGATATTTTTCAATATTTAGTGGCCATGTGATGATTTGTTTTCGGACCTGTCAGGTTCCGAGGGGCCTCGAGTTTTTAATATTTTTAAAAGGAAACCCTGGCAATATGGGTTTCAAAATTCAGGAAATTTTTCCAGAAGGCTATTTCTCAACATTTTGTGCCTATCTAATGATTTATTCTCGGGCCGGTCATTTCGGAACAGATTCCCGTTTGGCCTCGAGTGGTCATGGACATATTTAGTATATGGGTATCAAAATTCATAAAATTTCGCAAGAAGGATATTCATCAACGTTTTGTGACCATCTAATGATTTGTCCTCGGACCTGCCATTCCAAACAGCTTCCTATGGAGCCTCGAGTAGCCATGAATATTTTCAGAAAGAAAACCTGGCAATATGGGTTTCAAAATTCATTGAATTTCTTCAAAAGGATATTTCTCAATGTGTTATGGCTAGTTTTATTAATGGCCTCGTGAGACCCGACGGGAACTTGTTCCGAGATGACCGTTCCGAGGACAAATTATCAGGTGGCAACAAACCTTGAGAAAAAGCCTTCTGAAACCCATATTGCCAGGGTTTCCTTCTAAATATGGTAATGGCAACTTGAGGACCTACGGGAACCTGTTCCAGAATAACCGTTTCGGGGACAGATCATCAGATAGCCACAAAACATGGAGAAATAGCCTCTTGGGGAAATTTGATAAGGTTCTGAAACCCCACGGGAACCTGTTCTGGGGACAAATCATCAAATGGCCACAACACGTTCAGAGATAGCCCTCTGAAGAAATTTCATGAATTTCGATACCAATATTGCCAGGGATTCCTTCAAAGTTTGTTTCTGGAAACTTAAGGACCCACGGGAACCTGTTCGATGGCAACAAAACGATAAGAAATATCCGCCTGGAGAAATTTCTCGAATTTTGATACCCATATTGCAAAGGATTCCTTCTAAATATGTTTATGACCATTCGAGACCCCAGGGGAACCTATTACAGAATGGCCGTTCCAGGAACAAGTTGGCATATGATCCGAAATGAAATAGAAAGTGCGCTCGTGGGAATTATTCCAAGGATCCGGGAAATCCAATTGAAATTTCCTAATAGTGTATCCGTACCGGACCACAGCCCCGGCATCCCGGATTTCCAGGAACCAGATAAATCCAAACGGATATTGCCGATAATATCCCTGAAACGGGTGAGTTTTTGAATCTAACGGTGCCAAAAGAATTAAAATTGGACAATAATTGCCAGAGGTTAACACCTATTATGCTGAAAATAGTTTGTATTGCATAAGGCTTGCTTCATTTAGAATTGGAACAAACTTTTGCTCATATTGTGGCGCTCCTGGTGGACGGATTTGGCGCTCACGTGTCGGGAATTTTGTCAGCTTCACGTATGTATTTTTGACATTCCGCAAATCAACTGTACTTTGAAAACAATCAACATGGAAGCCGAAAGAAGGGAAAAAATGGTGCACAGTTATTTGGAAAATCCATTGTGGTCTGCATCTAGGCTAGCTAAACAGCTGAAATTGCCCAGAAATACCGTATGGCGCGTTATCAAACGGTATAAGGAAACATTGACGACGATTCGAAAGCCTCAAGCCAATCGTCGGAGTGGAACTGTCGACCGGAAGCTGCGTGATAAGATTTTGAAGACGATTAAGAGGAATCCCAATCTGTCGGACCGTGATTTGGCCAGAAAATTCGGTGCTGCCCATAGTACCGTGAGGAGAACTCGACTCCGGGAAGGAATCAAGTCGTATCGAGCTAGCAAACAGCCAAATCGGACCATAAAACAGAATAGTGTGGCCAAAATCCGTGCTCGGAAGCTATACGACCAGGTGCTGACCAAGTTCGACGGGTGTCTTCTGATGGACAATGAAACCTATGTCAAGGCTGACTTCGGGAAAATCCCAGGTCAAAAATTTTACTTGGCAACGGCTCGGGGGGATGTTCCAGCCAAATTTAAATTTGTTTTTGCCGACAAATTTGCACGAAAATACATGATTTGGCAGGGCATTTGCAGTTGTGGCAAAAAACGAAAGTTTTCGTTACAAATAAGATAATGACGTCGGAACTATACCAAAAAGAGTGTCTCCAAAAACGAATTTTGCCGTTCATTCGATCCCACGACCATCCCGTAATGTTTTGGCCAGATTTGGCAAGCTGTCATTACAGCAAAGTCGTTCAAGAATGGTATGCAGAGAAAGGGGTCCAGGTTGTTCCGAAAAACCTTAACCCACCCAACTGCCCCCAGTTCCGCCCTATTGAGAAATACTGGGCAATCATGAAGAGAAGACTCAAGGCAAAGGGAAAGGTTGTCAAAGACATCAATCAGATGAAGACCTGGTGGAATAAGATAGCTAAAACGATGGACGAAGAAGGTGTGCGCCGCCTAATGAGCCGTGTTACAGGAAAAATTCGTGAATTCCTTCGAAACCGTGACGAATAATTTTTTCCGTATTTTTTCTTAAAAGTATGAAGAAAACGCTACATTTGTATAAAAAAAGATCTTGAATTCAATAATAAATATCTGAAATACAGGCAATTGTTTTTGTTCCAATTCTATCTGAAGCAAGCTTTAGAAACTTTAATGCACAGACGTACTAACCTACAGAGGTTATTTGTTTTTGACATTGTCGAAGGTGGTGTAGATTGTCCGGCGCTGTTGCAAAACATCAATTTTCATGCACCTTTTCGCCAGCTTCCCGACCGTAGTTTACTTATAATCAGTCGCCATAGAACTACGTATGGGCAATACAACCCTTTCGATAACTGTGTTAGATCGTTTAACAATATGCTGTTTTTTATTTCAATATATCTAAATGTGTGTTCAGGAATAGAACTAGAAACCTAAGTTTAGTCCAGTCTGTTGAGTTTTTTTTAATTCGAGACGAAGAACAATAAATAAATAAATAAATAAATTTACTCTACGCACGGAGAATAGAAAACATAACAATTAGAGTATGTGAAGCTTGATATGTTAAAATCGTCACTAGCGCCACATCAAAAGTGGCAGGCTTCAAGAACTAACGCTATTTTCAGTCCTCTCGTGCTAACCTCAATTTCTCCTCAATGTTGTGTCAAGGCAATTAAAAAAAGACAAAAAAAGCACTATATCAAAAGTGAACACAGGATTAAGCAAGATGAAAAACTAGGTTTGATAGCAAATTTGACAATTGTAAAGCGAATTTCGATCAATTCAATTTGATGTTCTTTTATATGAACACCAGATTTTGATTTGAAAGCTTTATCAAGTTAGACTTTACTTGGGTGTTTCTCCACACCTGTCAATGTATATATCACGTATTCATCTGTCAAGTATCCTATGTTATGAATTTCAAATCCAAACGAAATCAAATGCTGCAGGAAAGATAACAATGAATCAGAATGCCTGCGTCCAGGTGTTCTGCGGAAATAGATCGAGGGATAAACTTCTGTAGCAGAAGGCCACAAACCCTAGAGCAAAACATTCCCACAATTATAAGCTAATCAAGTATTTATTTTCTTCTCTTCCCAAAACAACATGCCGCTGGACTATTTACCGTCATCATTGCCATCATCACCGGCCAACAACCCTGTGGGACTGCTTTCAACTACACAAACAACCATCTTGGCTCCGAACCACGCTGTGGACTGTGCGGTTATTCAACCCTTACCGGAATTCAAACATAAACACCCATCCAACGAAAATACGACACTTCCACTATTCGGCTAACCTCCTGGCGCAAACGATCCCAAACCATCCCTTGTTAAAATTCATTTCCCCACAAACGGACAAACCTCATTACCACTCGTGTTATCTTCATATCTGGCCTTTCCATTCTGCCTTTGAATAACGAAAAAAAATATGATAACAATCCCAATCTTCCGACTTTGGTTGATCCCCGATCCCCCTCCGTAATAACAACCCCATAAAAACTACATTCAAACGATTTCAAACCGACAATCCTCCGGATCCAACTGACATTCGCATAATGTTATTGAAATATCCTGCGCCGGGGGATGAAAAACGAAAATAAAAAAAATACATAACAACCCCAAACCGATGATGATGCTGCAGGTCGGTTGGGTGAAAGCGAACACCAAGGCAATACAGGCCATCCACGAGCAAGTCATCACCCACAATCCTCGGGTGACGGTGTCACACGCGGACCTTAATACCTGGAATCTGCACATCAAATCCGTGATGGAAGAGGACCGGGGCGGCTACATGTGCCAGCTCAACACCGATCCGATGAAAAGTCAGGTGAGTTTGGGTAATTTTTCTGTTTTTTTTGAATGCATGTGTTTGTGTTTGAGAGGTGGGGACGAGAGGCTGGATTCCGGTTTGTGATGATGAACCACTCGCTGTCGGTATGTTACCGCGGCTGATTGTGGTTAATTCGTTTTGCCTACAGTGAGCAGCAGCGTGCTAAAATTAAGGCAGTCAAGCTATATTTGCATTTGGCTGGTGAGATAGTCTCTGCATACAGAGTGCATTGGCCTGTAATCCCGACACTCGTGACAATAAAAAATGTTTCAAAATGAATTTAACCGCAGGATTACTACTTCATTGTCATTAACATAATCTATTTCAACATCTAGTAACTAGCATCTGATCCAGTAGTAAGCAGCAATATTCGGTGCGTTTTTCTTGTGGTCCAGTCTTTCATACACAGAAAAAAATATATTTTAACGAGCGCGTAAAATTTCCCCTCGTTCACTTGTCAATCAAAGCAGTCGTAAACAACGAAATCGCTTGCAATCTTTCATACAACAGACATGATTCAGTCGAGTTATTAGTACGAGACACTGAAGAAGTCTGCACATTGTAGACAAAATACGCGTATCTGTCGAAGATAAGCAAAGGTAGTTGGAATTAAATGGAAGATACTAATTCTTCTCCTAATTTCTAGTTATGATTCAGGCGTTATTTCGCTGAAATTTGGAAGAAATGTCTCATGTTCTTAAGGAGTGTACCGAAAATAAGCTATCCACAAACTTTCTTTCAAATTATGTTGAAAACCGATATTTTATTCATATAAAAAATTGATTCTTTATTGTACGAGGTTAAACTTGAACATAATGAAGACCGGATGAAATTTAAGTTATTCCTTCACGAATTTTCGAACTTTGGATCGAATGCTCTTCATCAAGTTCCGGACAAGTGTTGCATCGCATTTTTTGGACGCTTGAGCCCAAATTTTTTTTGAACTCCTGCATGTTCCCAGATGCCTTACCAGTCTTCTTGAAAACCCTCTTCACGATTGCCCAGTAACGTTCGATGGGTCGAAGCTGAGGGCAATTTGGTGGATTGATATTTTTCTCAACGAAATCTATACCCTTTTCCGCAAGCCAATTGAGAGTGGTTTTGGCATAGTGAGCCGACGCTAAAGCCGGCCAAAACAGTGGAGGTGTTCTATGCTTCTTATATAAAGGCAACAATCTCTTCTGGAGACACTCAGATCGATAGATTTCCGCATTTATAGTTCCGGTAGTGTAAAAAATGGTTGACTTCAAACCACAGGAACATATTGCTTGCCATACCAGTACCTTTCGACCGAATTTCTCCACTTGAATCGACCTGTCCGCATCGCTCACATCCTCCCCAACGACGGCAGTAAAGTATTGTGGACCTGGAAGGGTTTTTGAGTCCTCCTTTACATAGGTCTCATCGTCCATCAAAACGCATGCATCTGGACGCTGCAAAAGACGTGAATACAATTTCCGGGCCCTTGTTGCTGCTCGCTTCTTCTGTTCTGCACTTTGTTTCGAGATTTTCTGCTTCTTGTAGGTCTTCAGGTGGTTTCGCCTCTTGATACGCTGGATCATTCCGACACTCGATCCTGCTTTTTTGGCCAAATCACGTATTGACATTGATTTGTTCTTCATGATTAGAGATACCACTTTCTGCTCCAGTTTCGGGTTGGAAGAACCGGGTTTTCTGCCTCTTCCTGGTAGCTCATCCAAAGAATAGTGTTCCCCAAACTTATTAATGGTGGTTTTAACACTCGCATGATGAATTCCAAACCGCTTCGCCTATTTTCGCATAGTAATACCCTTCTCACTTAGCCATGTGTCCAGAACCTTAATTTTCACTTCCTTTTCAATACGCGACATTTTGAAAACGCAGAATTTGAACCGCACAAACAAGTAAACAAAAGAAAGCTGACAGTCAAACGCACAGCATGCAGTGTTCAGAGCATAAAAAACCATCACAAATACATGCGTACAACGCAAATGTATGTGGATAGCTTATATTCGATACACTCCTTATGCCAAATTTAGCACTCCATTCATGTGCATTGGGTAACGCAGAAATGGTAACTTATGATCGACTGTGACTTCGTTATGATGAGATGATTTCTTGGGCTTTCAGTCTTTTTAATAATTGGAAACAGATATTAACGTCGAAGCAGCCTTAAGAAATTCAAGCAATCGTTAAATTTCCATCACAGCAATCTAAGTTTCTTTGACAAGCATCAATCTCCTCATTCCGAAACTAAACTTCTAATAGAGCACACGTTATTATATTAAGCACTGAATTTATTAAAAGAAGGTTATGAGCTCTCTCTCTAAAGGGTGTACAGAATTTTTTTTAGGATATCTCACATAGGACTAGTCCTATTTGGTTGATCTTAAGTCACTCTGAGCAAAGATATCTATAAATTGACTGACTGACTGACTGACTGACTGACTGACTGACTGACTGACTGACTGACTGACTGACTGACTGACTGACTGACTGACTGACTGACTGTGTTAGAGTTGACTGACTGACTGTGTTAGAGTGTGTTAAAGGGTCTTGGCTATTTGGCTACAATAGAGCCGTTTAGCTCTTATTCCTTGCCACTACAATTTTGCTCTCGCCTTACTTGGTTGAATCACTAGCTTCTACTCTTAACGTCATCCAATTGAGTAGTTCCCGACAACTGATCTACCCTTCTCTGACGGAGGATTACCCACCTAAGGATCCCAAAAGCGAACGACGGTGAGCCTTTTGGCTCTCACATAATCACGCAATAACTCGAGTAATCCTGACTGCGAAACTACCGTACAATATCACCCAAGCTCGACAACCCACTACTCCACTCAACCAATCAGATTCTCCAGCCATTTTCGCTGCATTCCAAGCACTTTCGTCTCGACACATTCTATAGACGAGGTTAACTGGGCTGGTATCTTCTCCACTGATGGAAAGCATCTCACTTCGCAATAGTCCGAATCGTGGGCAGTCAAAGACCACGTGCTCAGGTGTCTCTTGGAAATTTACCTCTCCGTGTTCCTTTTCATCCAGATCGACAAATCTGGTATGAGCAGGTGCGTCAATCGACCGTTCACCCCATCTCCTATTCTCGTTGCCATTTAGTCGTCGACTCCACTCTCACCAGATTTGGAACTCCTCTGATATTTCTCCGCTGATAACATTCACTGTCCTCCGCAAGAGTGATGCCAATCGGGATCATTCCGGAAATGACGCATACTGCTTCCGATGAAATAGTTCGGTACGCACTCACGACTCGAACGTACTGTTCAACTTCGCCCGGTTTCGCTTGGTTTCCTGCGCTGAGACCGAGTCTGGACTATTGAAGGCGTTCTTGACGGCGATCATTACAACAGCGCAATATCGATCGCCTCTCCGCTTCTGTTTGGTGGCCGTCTTTACGGCTGTCTCAACCACTGTCCGAATAGCATCCACCGTAGACTTCATTTTCCGGAAACCGAATTGCATCCTGAATAGCCCGTGCTCGCTTTTAGTACATTTCGTCGGCCTATTGAGGATGATCCTCTCCAGTTGTTTCCCGAGGGAATCCAACAGGTTTATTGGCCACTAAGATGCTAGTTCCCCCGGAAGCTTTCCTAGCTTCGGCAGCAACACTAGCTGTATTTTCCACCTGTTCGGGAAATGGCCTTCCTCCAGACATTTCTGTAGCACATCTCCGAACATGTCTGGAAATGCCTCAATCGCCACTTTCAGAGCCACGTTAGTGATTCTATCCGGACGGGTGTCTTCTTCACCTTAAGCCCTTTCGCCACGAGCTCCTCGTTCAAGACTTGCATTCCCTGCATGTGTGGCCAGGTCGTTGCATCGTGCGTCGGGAAATAATCAATAATCTTCAGTTTTACTGGACATAGCTCTGAAGCCATTGTTGGGCCTTTGATCTTTGCCATAATAATACGATACGCGTCACTCCAGATGTTAACATCAATGGCTCAGCACAGCTTCTTGTACGAAATTCAGTTCGTCTTGCTCAGTCTTATCTCCGTTTTAATTCGCTCCTGGCCGCTTGAAACAGCACCTTATGTACCTCTCTGGCTGCGTCGGTTATAGCTCTCTGGCTCGACAACTAGTACAAAGGATGTTGATTTGTTCATTCCACCAGTAAGCTGAGCGTCACTTGTTCCTCGGCTCACTAACGTGTTCATCATCTCGTCCGCGTTTCAGTTCCAGAGTTCGTTGTCGAACCGAAGAGCCTCAACACAGAGTTACTTGTCGAAAACCTTCGTCTTCCACTTCCACTCGCTGCTATTTGCCCTTCGTATTGCGACAAGATTTCACTGGCTGATGCTTTACCGGCTCGCCAGATGGTCGCTATGGGTATACTCTTCACACACTCTCCAGTTCCTGTTTGTCGTCAGCAATAGACTACAGAAGGTTACCTCAATGACGAATACACGATCGTCATTTATTTTTCAATTATGACAACGGCAATAGATGTCAAGACAATTATCAATTTATCAAACAGTTGTAAGGACGTGGCCAGGTGCGCAGAGAGAAGCGGGTCTACGACACTTGACATTTTTGGCGTAATGTTGAGTGGAAGTGGATAGGCTTATCTCGGTGACTCCCCCAATGCTTTGTGCAAATGTTCTATGCTATGCTATGCTATGCTATCTTTACACAGAGAGGCTCAAAATCAACAAAATAGTGCTTATCCCATGTGAAATTTCCTGGAAAATCAAATAGAAGCTGTTTCAACTACCACACGGCACTGTGAACGAATATATGGCTGGTTTTAGCCCAGTTCTCTTTGTATTCTTGAATAGTTTATAACTAACAAGCACAATTGTGGCACCTACGCTTAAAATAAACCGAAAAATGCTCAACTCAAGAATCTTTGAGTTCATGCAACTTACAATATATCATGGCTTTTTATGTCTCACACGAGACTAGTCATTCTTTAGCTACTTCGATTAAAGAAAACTGAAATAAGATAAATAATTAAACTATATGGGTTAAACTGGGGTGAAATCAGCCATATCTTTGTTTACAGAGCCGTGCAGTAGATGAAACAACTTCTATACGATTTTCCATGAAATTTTACGTAGGACTAGCTTTATTAAGTTGATATTGAGCAACTCCGAGCAAAGATATCTATAAACTATACAAGAATACAAGGGAAAGTGGGGTAAAACCAGCCATATCTTCGTTCACAGAGCCGTGCGGTAGTTGGAACAACTTCTTTTCGATTTTCCAGGAAATTTCACATGGGATTAGCACTATTTTGTTGATCTTGAGCCTCTCCGTGCAAAGATGTCTATAAAGTAATCAAGAATATAAGGGGATGTGCTGTAAAATAAGCTCTATAACTCCACAACCATATCCATGCGGTGACTACAACCATTTGCATACGATTCCCCAGACAATTTCCAAGCGGAAATGGCCTTGTTTACAAGCCACGCATAAAAGCGACAAAAGTTACAGATTGTTTCTTTAGTTTTCATCCGTTCTTGCCCACTGTGCATTGGTTTCAAACATCAAAAATCGTAAAAAAAAGCGCTGCGAATTCCGACAGGCCAGCTTGCTGTCTCTTGTGCTGGTAAAGGCCCAAACGTAATGTGGACGGAAACGGAACGGAAACGGCACGATAGACAGTTGTCGCAAATGGCGTCGATATGCCCCATTGGAATCAACTTGGATCTAATCAGTTTCCTATCCGACAAGCAGGTTTAGTCAGATTGGGAACTTCCGCTGCCGTCGCCGTTCCGCGTCCGTTATCACTGCGTTCGACCCCTAAGAACGGCCGTCATCGATATAGATGCGAAAAAACATCGTTTTTATTTTAAATTAAAACTCCCTATTGAATTAAATTTTTCAAATTATTTTGCCTGCGTCTTTCTGTTTACACATTTCTTTACATCAAAATAACACATTAATTCAGCTTGACTTTCAACATGCGTGGTCTTACTACGGAGTAGAAAAAAGTATTGTGCATAAATGGTAAACTGTGAGTGGAATTTCTTTAAGAAAATTGGTCAAGGAAAAGGAAGAGACTTGAAAGATAGAAAATAAAAATCCCCAAGTAATTGGTCAACAAACTTTCGATAAGGTGTCTCTCAGAAATAAGTAAGCGAGAGTATCAGACTAAATCGATTATTTTCCATCTGTCAAGTTTTAGTGAAAACTAAAATTAATTCGCAAATTGGAAGTTCGGCAAAGTCATTTTCATTTGAAAATCGACGTTGAAACTGTCAAACATCACTTTCAAATGAAAATTAGTTTTTTGATCTTCGAGCAGATACTCTATCAAAATCAACAGAACCACTTTCGATCAGTTCTCATGTAGTTTGGTTTTGCTTGATGCTTGTTCATTTGGTGTTTCATTGTAAAATGAACTTATCTTCTCATTGAAGCGACATATTTCAATCGAAAATGCAAGCAGTTTATTTTAACTTTTGACATTTTTCTCGGTACATTTTATTGGGTGTACGGTTAACGAAAATGAATCTTGGTTGATTCCTTATAAAGCATCGTCTACTGAAGTGGAATGGTTCATAATCAAATCTTATTTATATTATTAACTGTGCCTTTTTCAATTGACATTAATGAAAAAAAAAACAATGCAATGTAAAAAAAATATGATTTGATTATTCTACGCTCCGTTTACCTATCATCTTGAATTTTTAATAATGTAATATGGTAAACAGACACTCTAACTTAGGTTGAATGAAATTGAGCGTGCGCTGCATTTGCTTTAACACATTCCACATTCTAGCCACAGTTCAAAACTGGAAAAATTCACTAGCGTAAATCGATTTTATTTCTATTCCGCGTCCATAGTAATGCAGATAGTGCGCTATATTGCACATAAGTTTTCCTATACAATGCACTAGATGTACGATTATGCAAAATTACAGTGCGTGATTAAATTCGGTTTTGCACTAGTGCGTTATTCCGGTTTTCAATTGCAACGATAATAAACAAACTTCGTGTTCTGTAGTGAAGTTATTTGCAGGTGAACGGATGGAACAAAATAGTAAAACGGAGTACGACGGAAAGTGGAAGTGGAAAAGTAGAAAGTGAAAGTGAATACACGAAACTTAATGTAGAATGTGAAGATTGTGAATAAAGTGGAAGTGAGGCAATACTGTTGGCAATACTGTGTTTATGTTCTTTGAATTGTGATTCCAGTTTTCAAGGAAATGAAAAAGAAAATTGGAAAAAGTTGGAAAAAGAAAATAAATAAATTTGAAGTTCACTGCGTATTCTCTGTCCATTTGCACATCGTTGGCGAAATCTGGTCAAATAACTCCTTATTGAGTTTAATTAGTAGCAAGTTTTGCAAAGTGTCCTCTCCCAGGTTGGATCGTGCATTAGTGAGAATGAGGGCCAATGCACTGAAAGCACGTTCCACCGACACTTGATTGGATGGTGTTGCTAATACCACGGAAGCTACCGCACTGAGCTCAGGGTGGGTTCCTCTACGTTCCATCCAAAATTTCCACACATCAAAACTGAAACTGCGCCTCTGTTCCACTTCAATTGCCTTTAACTGTTGCATGAAATCAGCCTCGTCACTAGCATTTGTAGCTACCGTAGAGCTACCGAATAGTTCTGTAATGAAGATATCATTTTCATCTTGTACAACTACTGCTGCTGGAAGATCGTAAGATGTTTTCAATTCCGGGTAGCGAATATCATAGCTCCTTTTCCAAGTGTCAACAATGTAGGCCTGAAATTTATGAATACATTAATGAGTGGGAGGAAAACTGATGATGCGATCTGTTGTAGAATAGACATATTGTTGTGAATCAATGCTGTGTTAACAGAGCGAGATGTAGAAGGATTAGAGGGTATACTACTGTTATAAGCATAATTGCCCTATGTTCTATGGATTCTTGATATACATACGACAGTCATACTTGTAGCGGAAGATATGGTGACGTAGTGAGCATGCGAGGTAGATAGTGACAGTCAGGTGGAGATGCAATTAAAGTGGGTGGAATGCAGGGGTTAATGGTAGAAAGTGGTGATGACGAAGCTATAGTTGAGAGAAGCAGTTTGTGTTTGGGCCTTTATGATGGTAAACAGACAAAACTATTGTAGTCATTGAACCAGTGTGGCGTGTAGATTGTCTGAGGGCAGAGTCCGTTCATATTCGTCTATAAGATAATTACTTACTTGAATCTCTTCCTTTTCCTCGTTGCTAAACAGCTTCGACCCTGCGTAATTAAGTCGTGGATCGAGATAGAGAGCCATTTTAAATGCCCTTGATGTTTTTAAATTTTGCAATCGGCTATTCATACTAGTAACCAGCTGTCCAGCAAAAGGATTTGGCTCGGTAATCTTCACTTTCTGAGTGGCGATAAGCCACTGCAAGTAAAAGTCGGACAATGACACATGCTCTGCTTGCATGTCTTTAGTTAGTACGAACAGTGGCTTGAAAGCTTGTTCGTACATTTCAGCAAACTTCCAGCTGTTTGATAGATCTACGGCAAAATATTTATTATTGGTAGGAATAAACGTGTGTTTTAAAGCTTACCCAATTCCCGAAATTGCTCAGCCAGCTGTTCAAAAAATGACCGTTGTTCCAAAAATTTTGAAATCATCAAATATATTCCTCCCCAACGTGTTTGCCCCCATACCGGAGGATAGCTGGCACCATGCAACTCAAAAAAGCTAGTATATTTTACCGACCTGCACTTTTTTGCGACTTCGGTCAATTTCCGCACACCCTCGTCAGATTTGTTAACTACGTCCAACATAGCCAATTGTAATGTGTGTACCGCGCAACGGACTAGGTTAAGGTGCTCCTGTAACTGATCACTCAAGGCAGCTGTTAGTAATTCCTGTTGTCTTCTATTGTCCTCGTCGATTGATTCATCGATAGAGTCGTAGACCAACATACAGTCGGCTTCGTACTGCTGCTTCAACTGCCGTACTGCAGCCAACATATTAGCACCGTTGTCGCACGTGATTGAAAATACTTGAGTCGTTGTCAATCCGAAGCTTTGAATGACTCCCAAAATGTGGTCTTTTAAGAAGCCTGCAGTCTGTCTCTCCTTAACTTCAACCACTCCTAAAGAAAACAATGAAATATACATTTTTGTAAAACTGTACAGCAGTCTGAACCTAAGATCTCATTTCGGTGGGATCAGTACGGATTCACACATTTTAATTGAAGGATTTTAAGCACAATCAAGTTTCCTACTACAAGATTGGTGGTTTTCTCAACCCGATTTTTCACCTATCATGCATCGAATGGTACTGATATAGGGTGAATTGTAAGTTTGTCAAAAGCTGGATAAATTGGGTTGCAAGGCAGTCGAGAAATCAGACTATATGAATGATAGCACCCACCATGTAGTAGGAGATCTGACTGAAAATCGGTTATTAGCAAAGTTTTAATGAGGTTCTAAATTAAATAGGCTGAAATAAGTATCCTTCATCATATAAAGCAGTATTTTTGGTAGGGTATATATAGGATTACTTACCCAGCGTTCGCGTGACGATTCTTTCGTTCATCATATATCTAGCCAAAATAGCTAAAACGTGTCTGTTGTGGCGTGAAGCAGAATCAATTTTCAACGAGACTAATAATCCCTTCATCTCATTGGCTATTGCATCTTTAATCAGATCCGCACTGACTGTAACATGGCCCTTTAAGATGCGAGTGTCCATTGACATTCCAACCGCAGCCGTTAGCGGATCATAAAGCAGGCGCATAGCTTCCCATTCGAAACAAGAAATAGGCAGATTGTGGTTAGCCACCAACTTGACTGAAGCTTCGACTATAGTTCGCTTGTCAATAGCGCAAGGTCGTTTCGCAACAAGCCTTGGCTTTTTTGTTGCTGGTGTTCCGTCCTTCTGCAACCCTTCAGCACTTGCTTTTTCCGTATGGCGTGTTCGGAAATGTCGCACAAAATTGTTAATATCCAGTTTTCGCTGAATATAGGTACATCCACTTCCATTATCGATGTTGCAGATAGCTTTGTCTCCATCGCGTATTACGAATTTAACTGCCTTTTCAGCCAGCGTACTACCATCAACTTTCCTTTTCTCCCCTTTCGGAGTGGAAGATGCTCCAGGACAATCCATGGTCACCTATACAAAAACTTGATTATCAGAAACGAAGTGACGCAACCCGTTGGCACAGATGAATGAGACTGATTCCGAGTCAGTTCATCGCGTCAATTGAAGCAAACCTTCTTTCAAGTGAAGTGAATTCATGAATTCCCAAAAACGAATTAACACTATAGCGAAATCGTTCTTGAAAGGAGGAGTGGTTATTAGACTCGATGACGAGAAGTGCGATGAACAAATCGAAGATGAAACTGCTCGAAAAAAAATGAATCCGTGATAAATTCACCTTCTTTTATGTCTTTCGAAAATGCAGGACCCTGATTGGAACACAGCCTTAGTACATTTCTCCAAAAACTCAAAAAAAACAAACGAAAAAGATGTTACACGTTCCACGTCTTTTTTAATGGGAAACAAGACAATTACTAGCGCAGCTGGAGGTTCCTGGCGGAAATTATATGACAAATAAACTAAACGCTATTTCAACTCTGATGCAGAGAACTACAAATTATTCATTATTTTGCATTGAGTGAGCCGTCCGTATTTTTGTTGTTGGTTCTAGTGTAGCAGTTACATCAAAGTGACGTGTAGTGTTCCACACACACACAATGCGTCGTTCATGAATTTTTAATTTGTATTGAAGTAATCCGTTACTGTTCGTAACTATCGCTCGCATTCATCATTTAGCGAAACGATAACTGTGAAATACGAGTCGAGCCTTCCGAAAACAGAAACCGTACTAGCTAAACCTGTCCGAGATAACTGTGAAAACGAGATAGTGTCGTAAATAAGTACGTCGCACCCAGCGCGCAGACGCCAGCTGAGCGTCGTCCAAGCCGGCTGTTTGTACGTCAATTTGCGTCTATATTTGCACTGCCCAGTCGATGTAGGCCGGTCATTGTCTTCGTGCGGTCGCGTGGTGCCGTTGAAATTCAAACAACGAGATTCAAGATAGGTCGAGTGAATTGACTTTGCTGTTTATTGGCGGCTGAGAATGGTGTAAGCAGTTCGTATTAATTTTTTGTCGTTTAATCGGACGAACAAATTGGTTTTAATTCGCAGTTGCGGTCGGATAGAGGGAACAACGATAGTAAGCATAGTGGCTGTGTTAATTGCGGTGTTCCTTGTGGTCAATAAGAATGGAAAAATTGAATCAGAGCATCGGTTTGTTGGAGCAGTGGCATCAAATGCTTACGAATGTGCGCCGGTGGGAGCGGAAATTCTTCGACAAGGCGGATCAGCTGTGGACGTGGCCATAGCAATGATGTTCTGCGAAGAAGTGGCATGTCCGGAGAGTGCTGGATTGGGAGGAGGATTTCTGTTGACGTTCTACCACAGGGACACGGGAAAGGTGGAAGTTTTCGACGCTCGTGAGATTGCTGCCCAGGCGGCCACACAAGACATGTTCGTTGATCACAAGAATGGTACGGCTCATGGTGGTTTGGCTATTGCAACACCCGGAGCGTTGAAGGGATATTGGGTATTACACCAACGTTATGGGAAATTGCCTTGGAAAAGACTAGTGGAGCCCTCAATTGAGCTGTGCTACAGCGGACACATTGTCGATCCGTACATGGCTCAGGCCTTACAAGAACGGAGGGAGAAGATTTTAAACACACCATCATTACGAGAGATATTCATCAATCCGGAAACGGAGGACGTTTGGAAAGAGGGTGATCGGTTCAGAAGGCCTCATTTTGCCGAAACCCTCAAAATAGTTGCGGATGAAGGTTCCGATGCACTGTATTCTCCTAAAGGCAGTCTGCTTCCAAAACTTATGGATGACTTGAAAAATTTTGGCAGTATTATCACAGAGGAAGACTTCTACAATTATGAGTAAGTTGTGATAGTTCTAAATGTGCAGTAAAAGTACGAATTATTGAATTTGCAGACCACGTTGGATATCCCCAGTGTCAACGAAGTTGCGTGATGGAAATACGGTTTTCTGTGCCGCACTTCCTGGAGGAGGAACGATCCTTGTCCATATGTTAAACGTTCTCGATGGTTTTGATGATCTTAGTTTAAAGGATGCTGTTACCTGGCAAAGAGTGGTGGAAACCTTCAAACATGCTTACGGCATTCGAACCAGATTGGGAGATCCTCCTTTCGTTATAGGAATCGACGAGCTTATAAGAAATCTCACCAGTAAAGACTACGCTGATTACATACGAGAGAAAATTTACGATGATAAAACCTTCACAAGTTACGACTACTACGGAGCAGATTTTACCGCACCGGAAGATCACGGAACAGCGCATGTTTCCGTACTAGCACCAAACGGAGACGCAATAGCCGTTACCAGCACTATCAATGATTAGTAAGATTCGTGATCACTTTTCAAATTGATTTACAAAATATAATTTACCTTACAGCTTCGGCGCCCACCTGCGATCGCCCAAAACCGGAATCATTATGAACGGAGAAATGGACGACTTTTCCACGCCTGGTGTTATAAATATCTTTGGAGTTCCAGCATCCCCCGCAAACTATATCGCACCCGGGAAGAGGCCTCTGTCGTCGATGTCCCCTACTATCGTGATCGATCGCAAAGGAGACGTACGCTTGATTGCAGGAGGCGCAGGTGGAACAAGAATCACCACGGCAACGCTGCAGGTAGTTTTTCGCAAGATTCTCTTCCGGCAGGATCTGCAGGCGGCGATGGACGGCTTCCGAGTGCACCACCAGCTGGCCCCGATGCAGGTGGAATACGAAGGCACAGTGGATGAGATGATTATTGAAGGACTCAAGGCTCGAGGGCATTCGATGAAGAAAGTCAAGCGGGTTGCTACGATGACTGCCGTGGCAAGGGAGGACGATGGAAGAGTGACGGCGGCTTTCGATCCCAGAAGGCCAGGCAGTGTAGAGATTGTTGAGTTTTGATGCTGGTGGGCTACTCCACCCAAATGGAATGGCGGATAAAAATACGCCACACAAATGTTGCAATCATTTCTTGAGAAAGCCGAATGATTTGGAAACGGTAATTTTGGACATCATGATCCACAAAGCGTTCTATGAAGTAAACAAAGCCATGACTGGCTGCACACAGGTTCCTCAAAATCAAATACATAGTAGAAGAATAGAATAATAGAATAGTAGATCAACCGTAGGGTATTTAATCAATTATCAACAACTTTTCAAAACCGATGCTTATATCCACGGTAGTGGGCTGGCTGTTAGAGAAGATATACTACATAAAGCAGTTCAATTGGACACTGATTTTGAGACCACTGCGGTTTACAGTTCATACAGTTCCCTATGAAGCTTACAGTAGTAAGCCTATTATATAAGGCTCCGAGGTGTAGGGTCGGCAAGAAACAGAATGTCATCGGCAAGTTGGAAGACCTCGTCTCCCAACTGCCTACACCTTATGTGATCCTGGGCGATTTGAATGCGCACCACCCTTCGTGAGGAACACACAAAGATGACATTCGCGGCGACCGGGTCTTTCAGCTATTGGACTGGTTGGGCTGTCCAGTACTGAATAATGGCAAACAGACGCGGATCGACTTCTCCTCAGGAGTTGAATCCGCGATCGACCTGTCCATCGCCTTCTGGGATGTGGCTTGCCAGTTTAATGGGCAAGTTCTAGATGACTTACACGGTTGCGACCATTTCCCCATCGTTTTGTCATAGGATGTAGGCCTTCCGGCTACAGTAACAACACTTAAGTGGAATTTGAACGAGGCTGAATGGAGAGTGAAGGAGAACTTGATAGCATATATCGTCAATCCGAAGCCTGGTGTGCCGACCGCCGACTGGACCCTGCAAGACGGGAAAACTCGTGCAATGATTGGCTTGGCGGTGGAAGACGGTCAGTTGGTTCACATCATCCGAAAAACGACTGCTAAGGACATGTGGAACTCGTTGAAGCAGATTCACGAAGTATCGTCTTTATCGGCGACACTCCATGTCTTACGTAAGCTGTGTTCCCTGCGGCTTTCGGAAGAAGGCGACCTCCCTCAGCACCTGAACGAGATGACCGACTTGCAAAATTGTTTGGAAGTGATTGGTGAAGGTCTGAAGGATCGTATTTTCATGGCGCTCATTTTATCGAGTCTTCCGCCGTCGTATGGCAGCTTGAAAAATGTGATCGAAAGCAAGCCGGAAGCAGAAGTAACGGTGAATTTCGTGAAAAGCAAACTGCGGGAAGAATGGCGACGCCGACTTGAGTGCAACGGCGGTGGTATGCATGGTGCTGAAAAAGTGATGAAAAGTGTGAAGTCAAAAACGACGGAGAAGAAAAAGAAATATGTGTGTCATCACTGTCACGAGGAGGGGCATTTCCGACGCGACTGCCCTAAGCTGGCCAGAGGACAGCAGAAGAGCTCGGCGGAAGGCAAGGCGAAGCTAGCTGCTGAGGTGCCGGATGGAGTGGAGATGTGTTTAATGGCTGTGACGACCTCTGGCGCAAACCGGTGGTACTTGGACTCCGGTGCTACGTCTCACATGACCAGCGACAGAACGCTCCTAACGGACATGAACCCAGCGAAGCAACCAGAAATCTGCCTGGCTGACGGAACGAGGATCAAATCGAGTGGTGCTGGCAGCAGTAAATTGGAATTAGTCGCTGGCAATGGTGTACGGATGAATGTAACTCTAAAAGATGTGTATCATGTTCCTTCGTTATCAGGTAATCTTCTCTCAGTGAGTAAAATTTGTAACCTGGGGTACAATGTTTTATTCGATCGAGCTGGGTGTAAAGTGTTGAATGGTCAGGAAGCTGTACTGATTGGTGAACGAAGCGGCGGCTTGTATTGCTTGAAGCAATATTTTGTAACCAAGGCTGAGCATCCGGATCTGTGTGAACACCTGTGGCATCGAAGGTTTGGTCATCGGAGTAGTGATGCAATCTCGAAGATAGTCCGTGAAGAGCTTGGATTCGGCCTAAAAATGAAGAAATGTGACATTCAATGCGTTTGTGGTGTTTGCTGTGAAGGAAAAATGAGTCGCATATCGTTTCCAAAAGAGTCTTGTAGCAAATCAGATGCAGTGGGGGACTTAGTGCATTCCGATCTTGGTGGTCCCATGGAAAACCCGACTCCAAGTGGATTCAGATACTACATGACGATGGTGGACGATTATAGTTGCTATACGGTGCTTTACTTGTTGAAGGCAAAGTCGGACACCGAAGACAAAATTCAGGAATATTGTGCAATGGTGAAGAACCAGTTTGGACGTGCTCCGCTAGTGATTCGTACAGATGGAGGCGGCGAATATTCAAGTTTGTCATTGAAGAAGTATTGGCGGAGAACGGCATCAGTATGCAGCAAACAGCCCCCTATTCTCCTCAGCAGAATGAGAAGGCAGAGCGGAAAAATCGATACGAGGTCGAGATGGTGAGGTGCTTGCTGGCGGAATCGGGGCTCGACAAGAAGTACTGGGGTGAAGCAATTTGCACTGCAAACTATTTGCAGAATCGCTTGCCAACGTCTGCAGTCGAGAAGACACCATATGAGTTGTGGCACGGCAAGAAGCCGTCATACGCTCACTTGAAGACTTTTGGGTCGTAAGCATATGTCCATGTGCCCAAGGAGAAACGCTTGAAGCTGGATGGAAAGGCGAAGAAGTTGATTTTTGTGGGCTACGCGGAAGGGCGAAAAGCTTACCGGTTCCTGGATCCGAAGACTAACTGGATCACGATTAGCCGAGATGCCAAATTCTTGGAGCTTGGTGACTCAGAACTGATGCAGGTGGAATCAACGGTTGGAGGCGAGGTATCACAGCCGCTTGAGAAGCATACGTCTGCTGAAAAGGCGGAGGATCGGATTGTGCAATTGTCTCTGGGATCGTCTTCGAATCAAGTGCCAAATTCCGATACAGCTGTTATCGTGGATGATGATGTTGAGTCTGAGAAGGAACATGATCATGAGAGTCCGATTGCTGGTGCATCGTTTTTGGAGAATTCGTCGGAAGCAAGTTCCAGTTCGTCATTGAATGGGTTTCCTCAAGATGAAATATCTAGACGTTCGTCGCGGTCGAACAAAGGCGTGGCTCCGAGACGGCTAATCGAAAAAAAATTTGCTGTCACTGATGCGGTTCTTCACGATCCGATCGAACCAACCGATTTTAAGGATGCGTTAACCGGTGAGCAGTCAGGTGAATGGAGGAATGCCATGGAGGCTGAAATAAAATCTCATGAAAATAATGGTACATGGGATCTAGTGCAGTTACCCAATGGACGTAAACCCATAGGATGTCGTTGGGTGTATAAGTTGAAGCGGAATGCTGCCGGAGAGGTGGTGAAACATAAGGCCCGACTGGTGGCAAAGGGCTTCAATCAAAAGTTCGGACAGGACTACGATGAAGTGTTTGCTCCTGTGACTAAGCAAACGACGCTGAGAACGCTTTTGGCTGTTGCAAGCAAAAGAAAGCTGCTGTTGAAACATTTCGACGTTAAGACGGCATATCTCATGTCGTCTTGACTGGACGAATGAACTGACAGAAGTGAAAAATACTACCGGCGCGTTTTTCGCACTGACTGCTGCGATCATCTTTTTTATTATATGCCTACTACATAACCACGTTTTTCAAGTGCGATCAAGTGTTTCTAAATAAAGTTATTTTGTTGTTATTAAATCTTAATTCCGGTGTTATTATTCCTCTGCAAGCTATCCCCAATAGTTTCTTCTGAAGCCCGTAGTAGGCACGACTTCCACTGATGTAAGGATCCGAGGTAGACAAATTCCTCCACCACCTCGAAGGTATCTCCGTCTATCGTGGCATTACTTCCTAGGCGGATCCGGTCGTGTTCGGTTCCACCTACCAGCATGTACTTCGTTTTCGACGCATTCACCACCAGTTCGACCTTTGCTGCTTCGCGTTTCAGGCGGGTGTACAGCTCTGCCACCGTTCCAAATGTTCTTGCGATAATGTCCATATCGTCCGCAAAGCACACAAATTGAACAGATTTCGTCTAAATTGTACCCCGGCTGTTGAGCCCGGCTCGTCGCATTACACCTTCCAGAGCGATGTTGATCCAGGTTGGTTGTAGTCGCCGAATAAGAACGCAGGAGAGTGAGAGCTCAGTTGATACAATTTTGAGCCTAACGAATCAACATGATCACAAATGATTCCCGTTTTTTTCGATCGGGAGAAAGGTAGACAGTGCCTACGCCAAGTGTGTTTTGTGGAAGTTCCAGAGCAATCCAAATCTGCTCCAATCGGCTGGAAATGGGTGACTTGCTCAGGTAGCTGGTTAGCCTAGTTGAAACAGCAATCACAACCCCTCCGCCACGTGTTTTATGACTATTCAGCGGGGATCGATCAGTTCTATAGACATTGTATCATGATCCAAAAAGTTACGACGAATGGATCCTATCGTCCAGCCACGTTACTGTCAAGACAACCTTATCATATTCTTCTTCCGAGACTGACAGAAAGAACGCGTCCACTTTGGTCCTCAGCCCACGAACGTTCTGATAGTATATCCGCAATTCATTCGAGGGACGATCCAGAGAGCTGGAAACCAAAGCGGATTCAGGTACCGAAATTTCCTAATCAAAATCATACTTGCCTGAGGTTGCAGGCCAGAAGCCCCCTCTACCGTCACCAGCCACAGGTCCGGGACAGTGGAGATGGCAGATGTCAGCAGAAAGCACGACTAGATTGGGCGGTTCAGGGGCTTCCTTGGTGCCTGTTTTGAGGTATCCCAGCTCGGAGAGTTTATCGTCGATAGATGAGTTGTTGTCGAAAGTGGCATCAGTTGGGTTGACGTAATTTTTTAGTTTTCTGCCAAGGCAACGAACTCCCAGAATTACAATCCATGAAGCAGGGTCTAGTGCACTATCTCTCAGATCCGGATCCAAACCAACATTAAATGACACGAATGTCAGGTTGGATATATGCTGTCCTTATGTTTTGCCCAGACAGCGTGAAACCAGCGTTTCTGAATCATTTTTTTAGATGGACCCCACCCTTGTTCAGCACTCAGACAGGCCTCGTGACGTCGTTGAGGTTATAGCAAATCAATTGTGAAAGCGATGGATATCGGGTAACCTTCCATAAATAACACGAAGATTGGACTGGTTTTGAAGGCTGAAACAAATTACTGACGAAAATTTAGTTTGTTGACCCAAAGACCCA
>JASCZW010004721.1:0-109203 GCA_034211315.2 Aedes japonicus
AGTAATGAAGCAGAAGCTTAAGAACAAAAAAAGTGGAACAAGTGAGTTTTTGGTAGGTAATACTGGTTTTAGTGATTGTCGCGTACAACACGATAGGACAGCATTCCACTCAGTGGTCGAATGCCAACACAATTGTTATACACCCTACACGCACCAGTACACTCCATTAGTATCGCCTCAATAGGCATGGAATTCCACCATGCGACCTACTTTTGATCGCATAGCGGCTGGATATAAAAGCAACAAGCACTACCGGTCACGTTATTCCAGTACAAACCAAACTATTGTCAACAACAGTTCGAAATACATCAGTTTAAAAGTCAACGCGACGCAGTGAAGATTTCAATTTCTCCTCCGATCGAAGCCACACAATCAGCCTTTTCAAGGCTAGAGTTGAGGATTTCTCCACCGTAAAACCGAACCAGTGACCTACCCCAAATCATTCCGTCCGCCGTTGCCAGGCGTAGAAGGCCACCGAAGAGGATTCCCGTGCGGACAGTGATGACAACATTTACGTGATATCAGGTGAAAATTATGAGCAAACTTCAAGTTCCCAAAAAACATACGGTGTTCAAATGGGGGGGATGTTTAACCCTCAAAACCCCCTTCGTTCACACGGCCTTGATTGATCTCAAAGCGTGATAGGGAGAGTAGGAAGTGCAAACCTTCTGTTGTGAAACGAAATGCCGAGCTACCTGAAAATATGCGTAAAAATATAAATTAATAATGGTGGACGGTAATATTTGAGAGGGTTCCGGTACATTGATTGTATTATTAAGTTTTTCAGTTCCATCGATGCAACAGTCACAAAACCACTACCCAGCAGCAAACAGATGGCTAATGAGCATGCGAACAGCTCTTCCTGATGGATCTTCTCCGAGCGCTCCGAGATTGTTACTAACGGAGCCTTCAATTTTCCCAAGCACACACACACACACACACACACACACACACACACACACACACACACACACACGCACAGATTTGTGCGGTTTTCGTGATTCCAACCAACCCTCATTACGTAAGAACGAACTTCGGGAAATAATCACCTACCAACAACGGGTGCCAGCAACGATTCCGAAAAAGTTCATTGTCCACTTGTCAGGATGGGAAGGATAAGCAGGAGCCAGCTTGCTGAAACTGTGTGGCTTTTTCGTTTTCGGTTCACCGCCCTTCGGAACCATTTCAAAAACACACATAACCAATTATGATCGGAGAGGTAAAACAATTATCTTTATTGCGTCGGTATTTGAGGTTTTCTCTTGTTTTGAAGGCAACAAAAGCAAAGCTTTCATATGTTTACTGGAGGTGTGATTCGGAGCCTACTTCGGTCAAAAGGAAGTCATGATTAGAACGTAAAAAATACGTTGCAAGAAGTGTAGGAAGGATCGACAGAAGGGACAGTAGGCAGGTAATTCGATTTTCTCACACTTTTGTGCACGAGATACCAGATATTTCGTGTCTGTTATGGAAGAAATATTCCTTGCTTAGTCAATTTTGGCATTGGTATTCAAAAATAATTGCTTACTGTGCTGTCAACTAATTTGCTGGAATCTGATAATTGTTGCGGAGCATCAGTTTGTTTAGTTAAATCGTTGCATACAGACACCATTTTATTATAATTCATATAGATAGATTAATATAACTAGTATTCTCCTGCGTGTTCATAGTTAAAGGGCGATACGGTCAAAATTTGGTCAATATCAACTTGACGTATTTCTTTCAATTTTGCATTTAAAAAACCTGAACACCCCTCATTTTGAAGGTGTGTGTGTGTAGAATGTTGCTCCTATTTTGATTTTGGAATTCACTCTTCAGTTGTCATAATGCCGTCCAAGCAAGAAGAGCAGCGTATCAAAATTTTGCTCGCGCATCGCGAACATCCGAGCTACTCGCACGCAAAGTTGGCAAAATCGCTAAAAGTTGCCAAATCAACCGTTACAAATGTAATTAAAGTGTTTGGGGAACGTTTGTCGACAGCCAGGAAGTCTGGATCGGGGGGAAATCGAAAACCGGAAGCCGCTGAGACGACAAAGAGAGTTGCCGGTAGTTTCAAGCGAAACCCTAACCTATCTCTCCGAGATGCCGCAAATAAGCTGGGTGTATCGTCTACAACCGTGAATCGAGCCAAAAAACGAGCCGGACTATCGACTTACAAGAAGGTAGTGACTCCAAATCGCGATGATAAACAAAATACGACGGCCAAAGCGCGATCCCGGAGGCTGTACACGACGATGCTGACGAAGTTTGACTGCGTGGTAATGGACGACGAAACTTACGTCAAAACCGACTACAAGCAGCTTCCGGGACAGGAGTTTTATACGGCAAAGGAAGGGGAAAGGTAGCAGATATTTTCAAGCACACGAAACTGTCAAAGTTCGCAAAGAAATATCTCGGTTTGGCAAGCCATCTGTACCTGTGGCTTGAAAAGCAGCATTTTCGCACAGCTTCCGGGACTGTCAACCAAGAAATTTACGTGAAAGAGTGTTTGAATAAACGTCTGCTGCCTTTCCTGAAGAAACACGGTTGTTCCGTACTGTTTTGGCCGGATTTGGCATCTTGCCATGGCCGTCAAGCTGTAAGGCCGGAAATTTGGATTTGGAAAAGCGGAAGCCTCAACTCAATATTTTTCCTGAATTTTATACTAATTGAACTTGAAAGAAATTCAATTTGATTTTTAAATAAACGATTTCACCGATTTACACGCGTTTTCCTCGACCAAATTTTGACCGTATCACCCTTTACACTCGTAAAAAAATTGAAAAGACATTTGAAAGCAAAGAAGAGATGTTATTAGCAGCATTTCTTGACATTGAAGGAGCATTTGATAATGTACCCCATAACTCCATGAGAAATGTTATGATAAAGCGTAATTTTGATAAAACTATTGTTGATTGGATCTTTAGAAATGTTGCAAAAGAGAAATAATATGCAGTCATGGAAGGTCAACGGTCTACGGTAAGGACTGTAGAAGGGTTGCCCACAAGGAGGGGTTCTCTCGCCTCTGTTGTGTCACTGGTAGTTGATGAACTAATATCACATCACGAATCGCAAGGATTTGAAATAATTGGTTTTGCGATGACATAGTAATTATAGTTCGTGGGAAATATGAACATGTTATTAGAGATAGATTACAATATGCTCCCAATTTGACTATAGCGTGGTGTAAAGATGAGAGGTTGTCCATAAACCCTCACAAGACTACTATTATTCCATTTACACATAGAAGTAAATATACTATCCCAGATCTGCACTTGGAAGGAACTCAAATAGTCCTTTCTCAAAGGTCAAATATCTGGGGGTTATTCTTGATAGCAAACTTAATTGGAACTTACATTTAGATCAAATTATAAGCAAGGCTACAACTGCCTTATGGCTGAGTAAGAAAACATTTGGGAAAAAATTGGGACTGAAACCTAAAATGATTCATTGGATCTATGCGGCTTTAATAAGACCCAGAATAACATATGCATAATTAGTTTGGTGGCCAAAAACACAAAGTTAGCATGCTCGGAAAAAGTTGGAATAGCTGCAAAAGACTAGCTACAATCTCTATCTCAGGAGCAATTCGTAGAACGCCTTCTAAAGCAGCTTGATACAGTTTATATCTTCTTCCCTTACCTCTATTTGTGCAATCTGGAAACTGAGAAAAACGCACTACGGTTAAGAAGAACAAAACAGTTTTTTGATGGAGACCTTAGTGGTCATCTCAGTATTCTTAAGGAATTTAAAATTAATCCATTATTAACTCATGGAGATTGGATGAATATGCAATATCATTTTGAACGACTATTTAATTTGACCAAGCCAAACCGCATTGAATGGGAATCCGGGGGACCTAATATTGAACCAGGTTTGGTGATTTTTTACACTGATGGTTCCAAATTAAACAACAGGGTTGGGGCAGGGGTAACGGGCCCTGGAGTTAGTATATCAATATCTATGGGTAAATGGCCAACTGTCTTTCAATCAGAAATACAGGAAATTATTGAATGTGCTACGATTTGCTTACAGCGTAATTATAGACGTGCAATTATATGCATTTTTCTAACAGTCAAACTGCCTTAAAAACAGTAAAGTCAGTTACCTGTACTTCAAAATTGGTATGGGAATGTATTCAATTGCTACAGCGGGTGGCTAAAAATAGTACAGTGAATCTATTTTGGTTAACCTGGGCGCTGTGGAGTCGAAGGTAATGAAAAAGCAGACTTATTAGCAAGATGTGGTTCATCGAAACCATTCCTAGGTCTGAACCATTTTGTGGGGTCTCAGAGTGTACCTCTCAAAATGGAATTAAAGAACTGAGAAAAAACAAAGATAGAGAACGTCTGAAAAAATACAACCGCTCGACAATCTAAAAGATTTATTACACCCAATAAAAACATAACTCAAAGACTTTTAAGTTTATCCAAAAAGATTTATATACTTAGCAGCGGCCTAATAACGGGTCACTGCCCAAGTAAATATTATTTAAAACAGCTAGGAAAAATGGAAGATGACTACTATGTCGCTTTTTGCAACCTAGATAGTGAAAACTCAAGAACACTTATTATGCCACTGTGAAGCACTGTTTCATTAAAGGAGAAATTTTTTTGATAAAGGTTTAAAACAACCCTCAGATGTATGGTTGAACTCTCCCAGTAAGGCTATAAACTTTATTCGTTCTATAATACCTTACTGAGACAATGCCTATAGTCAGCAAGTGGAAATAACTCAATCCAATAGTGATATGACACTCTGAGATGTAACGTAAGTAAAATAAAATAGGGGCTCACCACAATTGATCAAAAAACTGGACGCAGTGGAAAATGTACCCAGCCGGAAAAAAAGCCCAACCCGGTATAAAATCGTTCAAAGAATAATGATTGGACATGAGGCGAGACATGACACGAATGAAGTCTCGACCCACATCCATCTCCCTAAACCAAGATTTCTTCGACACCTTTGGGATGCTAGAATGTTGCCATCGCCCCAAATCTCCTTTACTCCATTTATGCTGCCAGCTGACGAGTGACTGTTGACGAAAAATAGGAAAAAATTCGTTGAAGGCGATTTGTCGATCCACAAATATCGCCTTCCATAGCGCCCACCTTTGCAAGCGAGTCCGCTTTCTCATTGCCCGGAATTGAGCAATGAAATGGGACCCATACAAAGGTGATGATAAAATAACGCGAAGATAAAGCACTTAGAAGCTCCTGTATTTTCATGAGCAAATACGAGGAGTGCTTCACCGGCCTCAATGAGCGAATAGCCTCTATAGAACTGAGACTATCCGTGAAAATTAAGTACTGATCCGGTGTTAATGAGGCAACAATTTCTAGCGTGTCTTTGTTCAAAAACAAAGCCAGGAAAAATCTGAACTTATTGACTTACGTTTGAATTCAGGAAAAGCAGAAGCTGATTGCGGAAAACAGAATGATCTATTGTTGAATGAAGACTATTGTTGAAGCCGTACGACTTTGTGATCAACAGGGTTTGGCTTTAAGAGGATCCAAAGAGAGCGGTCCTATAACTTCGGAAGTGCCAACTGTTAATGTTGGCAATTTTAGAGCTTTGCTACGTTTTCGTCGAGCTACGGATGATATATTGAAAAGCCATTGGGAAGCTCCGCCAAAGCGTGCTTTCTTTACAAGTAATCGTATCCAGAACGAAATAATTGAAATCTTCAACAACAAAATCCTATCCGAATTAGTACAGAACATCAACCGATCCAAAGCCTTTTATTGGAAGATGAAACGGCAGATTGCAGAAATTGAACAGCTCACAGTATGTGCCAGATATATAATAATAAAGGCAAGGTAAATGCTCTGTACGTGAAGGTTTTCTTGGTTTCGTTCGGGTTACAAATTGCACTGTCAAAAATCTTGCTTCAACCCCTAATTAATGTCTACAAGAGAATAAAATAGATTTTTTCGTATCTTTACGGCCAAGGTCAAATTTTTTTCTGTACCTCTTGATATGACCGATTTTGTTATCATTTTTTTCGGTTTCCCTACAGAAAAAAAAACAGTTTGTTTGCTCTAACTTTTATTTCAAATTTTTCCAACAACTTTGTCTTCAGATGATTTTTATAACTTGAAACGATGAAAGTTTAGACGTATGAATCTTGAGTAATTAACGATTTTCTTATAAAATTACGCCCTTTTCAAATGCATTTTACTCAATTTAAAATAATAACCTATACTCCACTTTTCAGAAGACATATGCAATAATAAAATCCTTTCAAATGCTGTTAAGAAATATTTTTTAGTTTGCCCTAACTAGAAAAACCAGCATTTGAAAAAGATTTTGTTTATAAAAACCATAATAAATATTGGCCTCGGAAAAAATGCCGCACTTTGTTCTGGGTGTAACTTTTTATCGCGTGGATAAAAAAATAATGAAATTTTGGGTAATACTAGTTTAAAGTGTTATGTTTATTTGTGCGAATTTAATTGCGATCTGTCAAGTAGTTTTCAAGATGCTTTCGAAACAAGAAGAGCTACGCCAAAGCTGGTCAGTCGCACAGATGGATCGGCAAAAGGCTTGGAATCCACCATTCCACCGTGTCCCGCGTTGTAGAGCTGTTCCAGGAGACGAAGACCATCGAGAGGCGCGCTGGAAGCGACCGAAACCCGAAAACGGAATACCCAGAGAAGGCGTGGAAGATAAGGCAGTACTTTAAGAATATCCGAACCTTTCCACACGAGACGTGGCCAAAACGGTCAATTTGTCGAAGGGGTTCGTCCAGCAGACCATGAAGCGGGCTGGGCTACGTGTTTTTAAGGTCAAGAAGGCGCCAAACCGGACTGACAAGCAAAACACGGTAGCCAAATTCCGTGCGCGGAAGCTGTACCGTGAGTGGCTGGTCACGCCAGGCTGTCTCGTCATGGAGGACGAGACATATATCAAGGCGGACACCAAACAAATCCCCGGCCTCGAGTTTTTTGTCGGTACGTCCCGCAAGGAGGTTCCGGAAAAGTTTCGGAAGAGAAAGATGGACAAATTCGCGAAGAAGTACCTGTTGTGGCAGGCGATCTGCGAGTGCGGACCGCACAGCAAGCAGTTCATTACAACCGGCACCATAAACGGGCAGATTTATCGAGAGGAATGCTTGCAGAAGCACTTGCTGCCCTTCCTCCGCTCTCACCGTGGTCCCACGCTTTTCTGGACGAATCTCGCTTCGAGTCATTACGCCAAGCCTGTAATGGATTGGTACGAAGCGAAAGGCGTTAATGTGGTCCCGAAGGAGGCGAACCCGCCAAATAAAACAGAACTTCATCCGATCGAAAAGTTTTGGGCGATAATGAAGAAGAAGTTGAATAAAAGTGGAAAAACATTCAAAACCGATGAAGTTTTGACGAAAAACTGGGAGAAATTGTGTAAGGAAGATGGACAAAGCCTCGCCCAAGATCTCATGAGCAGTGTTAAGTGAAATGTACGACCATTCAGCTTGGGGGAGGAAATTCAATAAATAAATTATGCCAAAACATAGCTAATGTATAGTTTTTTATTCCCTGAAAATTTAAGAAGTATCCGATTTAAAATGAATTGTTGGTGTTGTTATTTTTATGTGTCTCATTTTTTCCGAGTCCAGTCTTTAACTTTTGTTTGACCTACGACAGAGACAATTTCAGCACACAAAAAGTTGTAACTTTTATTGTTCAAGAATCGTTGCGGCGACATCTTTGCTGAACAATTTGAAATAAAAAAGTTACAGCAAAATAACTGATTTTTATAGGGACACCCTAAGCTGCCAAGGAAAATGTGCCCTTATCGGTCATATCAAAAGGTACTGGAAAAATTTTACCCTTAAAGTTGTTTAAAATTTTTTAATCTACAACTTTTCCGAACAATGTATGCCTTTATTTCTGCAAATAAAAAAGTTAGATTTTCGATTTCTCTGAAAATAAGGAGCACCTTAGTTTTCATTCACTCCCGAAGAAGCGCCTTGTTATTAGAAACAACTTTGTGGCAGACAATTTTGCTCCAAAACTTCAAACTTAGGCTGAAAAAATGTATCTTTTCGCTTTCATATGGGCTAATCATATGATAATGGCAACGGAAAACGGCAAAGCCTAATTGGACATATCGAAGTCATTTGCAGCAACTGTCAAAATTGCCGTTTTCCGTTATCATTGTGTTTAAGCGGTTAGATTCAAAAGCGTGGATTTTCAGGCAACATAACATTGACTACCTAGTAGTTTCATGCGAAAATCAAATGATAACTCATGACAACAAACGTTACCAGAAGAATGAAAGCTCAATTTACAAAATGCTTCGATATTCATTTATGTAAACAAGTTCATTTTCAAAACGAATTTCAAAATGTCATAAATGAAATTAACTCAACTACAATGAATATCAAAATTACCCGTCGGGAAAGTAAAAAATGTAAGGGCAGCCCAGTCCAGGGTATTCTTGCACAACATTGCTAGCATCTATTCCTCTGGGACGATGATGGCAGCCCTCGTTGCTCCATGTTCGTATTAGGATTCAAAATCACTTAATAATAAAAAAAAAAGTCACCACAAGAGATGATATTCAGATTTCATCTAATGAAATTCATGCTTACCGATTGATAATCAAAACAACAGTGACAGCAGATTTTTGACCCGCACTTATGGCTCAAACACAATGATAACGGAAACGGAACGGAAAACGGCAATTTTGACAGTTGCAACAAATGACTTCGACATGTCCAATTAGAATCGGCTTACATCTAGCCTGTTTTCTTTCCGACAAGCAGGCATACTCAGATCGGGCTTTGCCGTTTTCCGTTTCCATTATCATTGTGTTTGGCCCATTAGAGCCGACTTCATTAATTGCAGCAAACGAAATTCAGTTGGCATAGAAGTGACAGCGGTAACCATGAAAACCGGGAAAGTAAACATCATCATTACACTGGGATAAAATCATTTTCACTTCTCATGGAAGGCATTTCAAAGACAGCTGCGTTGCTGAGGTGAAAATGTGGTGTCGGGTACTTGTGGATTCTGTTAGCAGCGCTTGTTCATTACTACAAGACTCGCTTAAGACTTTTGCGAGGCGAGCACAGCATTTCCCAGCATCAACGTTCTTTTAAGAATTTTGACTACTTTGCCGGTTAATACGGCCACGGCTGAACGGTCTTTCTCCACAACGATCTTAAAGCCTATTTGAGAAACTCAATGTCAGAAGTCCCAGTAAGAAAGGTTAGTCTAACATTAGTCTAACGTTAGTCGAACACGTTAGACTGTTCGTCGAACATTTTGTATAACTTTCGTCTAATGTTAGACGTCTGTTAGACACTTCTGACACACGATGTTAGATGTTACCTATGTTTCTTTGTAATCATTTAGTCTAACTTCAGGCGTTTTTTGCACGGGAGATGAAGCTTTTATAAAGTATTCATTTTGCAAAAAAAGTTCGCAGCCAAAATTTTATCCTCGTTTATAGACAATCTGTTTACCGATCACTAAACGGTATGAGATTGCTAATAAACAAGAATAAAACATTGATACGAACCTTTTCTCTGCAGCATATTTATATAGTTGATATGAAAATTTGTCGGGAAGATGTTGAAGTACGTCCGGTCCACTTGTGATGGAGAGCACTTTGGAAAAGCATGATAAAAGAAGGAAACATAAAAAGAATGATAGCTGCGTCGTAACTGATTCTACAATAAACCTACCAGAGCTGCCAGAATTGTTTTTGTATGGATTTTATAGTTATGAATATTATATCCTTCATATTATTTTTTAAATATTTTGTCCATAGAAACCGAAAGCTCGGTAGAAGAATAAAGTCAATAAATGCAGCTGGTAAAACCCATGCAAGCATGAAGATGATAATACAGGTACCGACACATACTTATGTCTTAAACAGCTTTGAGAAGATTTTCATCAAACAAAATAATGTAACCCTTAGTTTGAACAAGATTATTTTGAGAATTTCTGTTAGAACCAAAGATGTGAAGAGAAAATATTGATAGGTCACACGCAACAGGTTGTTGCTTTTCAGAAAAAAAAAAAGAAATCATATATCTTTTAATAAAAATTTATCTATCATAATTGGAATGACCTTCTCTATTTCTTAGCTGTTTTAACGCAGGTATTGAAAAAGGTTATATACGTTGTTTTTATAGTTACAAACTAGTGGACGTCAGATATATTTTTAACAAGAATGTATTATTCTCTAACATATAAATTCATATGAGCGAGATATAGTATGTTCAATCAGGGCACTCGATTGAAGCAGATTGGATGGGGAGAGTAAAAATGCCAACTCCCCACAGCCAACAGTTAATGGATTTTCTACCCCTGGTGAGGTGACATCTGTGAGTAGACTGATACAAAGAATATGATAGAAGTGAAGATCGCTAGAATCGGTAGATTGCCAACACCATGTAAATTGTGTTTTATACGCATAGGAAATTTTTTTTACTGTGAATTTACTAGTTTTATTCGTTCGCTTCATAATGTTTTTCGACTCAAAATGCCTATGTTTACCAGGAATTATACTCAAAATAGTTATGAAAATGTGTTCTAAATGTTTGATTTATGTTTTGAATGTACATATTTATTTTGAAATTGATCATATACTATGCTAAATTTAATCGAAAAGTCATCAGCTATTATTATAATAAAATATGTTGACTAGGATTGTTGATCGGCAACGTCTGGCAATCGTAAATTTGCATGGATAAAGATTTCTTTAATGATCTAAACTTGTTTGAATGATCTAACATTACTGATATTGAAGTTTTGCATCTTGTTATATTTATTTATACTCCCGGATCACCGGGGTGAATAGTGAATATCATCCATACCTCTCACACCAAAGGCACGATTTCAAATCTCACTCCCGGACAAGTTAAGAAAAACACCCATAAAAGGTGTTTCAGTAACTGCGACGGCAGATAAACCAGGTCGCATTTGTAACTCGATATAATAAAAATAAACAATAAAATAAAATCAACGCTGCATTTTACTATGTTTTAAATTCATGCGAAGCTATGATTTTAGAACGTCATTATTATGAGTTTCTATCATTTTGCATGATGACCTTATTTACATGAACCAGCTTTGCGGTTGATGTTGCCTGAAATAAACATAATTAAATATTACCCATCTTATTTTTAAACGTTTAGCTACCTGAGACAATCTTTCCAAATTTGTCGTGATTTGCATGCTGTCAAATAAATATTCTTTGTACCTAATAGCCTTGTATTTTGTCCTATCCTCGGGTTACCAATCCTATTTTTTACTGTTTAAATTTTGAGTTTAAGTTTTTTGCATTATTCTATTGATGTAATGCTTATACAATAAAATTAATTTATGAAAAATAGGACATTTGGTGACTTGCCATATGTTTGCCAACTAAGCAGGTTGGGTTTTATATATTGTAAACTCGATGAATTATTGGTCGCTGTAGTTTCCCACTATTAAAATGAATTTTCTAACTTTAAACCTAGTTCAAACCAGTAAACTGCATTTCTTATTGCTTCACACAGTATGTAGAGGTAACAGTGGCATACGTTTTACGTCTAATGCATCATTGAAGTTGGATTAAGGCTGAAAAGGTCCCCACTAAGATCGAGCTAAAGTTATATCTTTTGTAATGCCATAAGACATGGCTAAAGAAGCTTTATTGCATTGGTAATGCATCACTACTTTTCAAGCTTATATAACGCTTTATTACTTGAGAACTGTTGAATTGATGTGATCCCGCACTACCGATGTTGATTTTGGTTTGAATAAGCACAAGATTATAATGCTTGTGGTTACTTGGGTTATAAGTCAATTTATAGTAGTTCCCTTCCACGTAATTTTCGATTTCCTCAACTTTTTAGACTCAGGATTTCCTGGAACGAATATTATCTCCATGATCTTCAAATGATTTTAAATTGGCAAACTCAACAGAATAGACAGATAAACAGAAACAGTCACACGTTATAAACTAACTATTTACATCGATAAAATAACAATGATTCAACAAGAAAACCACAGACCCAATAAAAGGGACATATTTTGTTTATGTTGAGAACATAACATGCCATGTTATATTGACAACGTAGTAAAAATGTTGTTATTGGTGAAATTTTCAACAAAAATGTATGAGTATGCGTATTGTATTGTATATATTTTATATGGCTCATCTGAACACAAACCAAAGAAACAAAATTGGAATAGAGTGAAATAAAATGTATTCATTAACAGACAATGCCTTTAATCATAAAATCAGACAAAAAAAATGAGCGAAGACTGATTTTAATAATAAATCTATTGCATGGGATGAAGTTCATGAAAAGACCCAATCTGGGTCTTATAGACCGACATTGCATCTCTTTCTTTAAATTTTAAATTTAAAGATCATAAATGAGTTATGCAATTTTTTGTGATACATACTACCAAACGTCATATTAACTTTATCTAAGCAAGTGTAGTTAACTAGTTGTATATCGCTTACTGCTCAATTACTTTATCATTTACTATAAAAGATGTAATTGATCGTTGCATACTAAGCTAAGTTAAGGGCCACAAACCCTAACTTAAAAAAAACTATTTTTGGTATTCGGGAGATTTATCAACAAACAGTTGGTAAAGGCGTAGCTATAAAAAAATAATTGGCTGGTTCTAGCTTGTTCATGCGAAAAGATCAATTTGAGTGAAATATCTAGAGAAAAATAATATCAACCAGAAATTAGAAGAAGAATTAGTATCTTCCATTTAATTCCAACTACCTTTGCTTATCTTCGACAGATACGCGTATTTCGTCTACAATGTGCAGACTTCTTCAGTGTCTCGTACTACACAACTCAACAGTCAGAGTTATTAGTACGAGACACTGAAGAAGTCTGCACATTGTAGACGAAATACGCGTATCTGTCGAAGATAAGCAAAGGTAGTTGAATTAAATGGAAGATACTAATTCTTCTTCTAATTTCTAGTTACAGGTATTCCACTAAACAGCTCAAAACCCTCTAGGATTTAATATCAACCAGTTCAAAGGATATCAAAAATAATCTCAATCAATCGGTATGTAGAATGAAGAATTAGTATTATAACTATCATTTATTTTATATTGCATTAAACTCTTGCAACGCTGGCTTAACCCTAGCCCGTAGCGGAAGCATCATGCTTCGCGCGCAGAAAAAAGAATCACAGCTAGAACGTTACCCATTCTTCATGAAATCGTGCAACTGTAGCTTAAAGCTTCATGTTGGTAACGTCGAACAGAAGTCTAACAACGTCTAACTCTAACATTTTTCTTACTGGGGTCAGATGGAACGGTTTGGCTCTACTCAACATAACCAGAACAATTAACGTGTCTAAAGAAGATGTCGTTGAAGAATTTTCTAATGCCAATAGAAAAATGATGTTGATCTGAAAAACTGTGGAATAAAATACATTTTCTCTCCGCTTGTATCAGCTCATGTCTTTGGAGTACTCAAAAATCGATTTAGGACGATGGCACAACCTTCCCTCCCCTAGCTGAGACGGCTTCGCACAGGCCTGAGATCAATGCTCGCGGAGTGAATGATCTCCACATCCCAAGCAAAACTCCTCAAACTATTTAGCGAACGTCAGTGTTGGCGATGATGTTTACCCAAGATCCATGTACTACGGTCATTCTGCAGCAGACTATCGAATTTCACCTGCAGCCAGATAGTGTCACTCAAGCGCGAAGGCACTTCACTTGCACCACAATAAAGCAGCCTCTCCTCGGTGAGAAATGGCCATAATGGAACGAAGCAACGCAACAAGCGTGCAAAATTAAGACTTATCTGGAAGTAATCGGTGTCATCTCCGCTGCTGCCTGTTGCTCCCACCCCAAATTCATGCCCACAAGTCACGTTGGATTACACCCAGAAATTTCACAAATGTTTTGAAAAATGAGGAAATCTTGAATTTCATCACGAAAAAAAAGGAGGCAATCGAGTTCATCGATCCTGAAAGGTGTTGCCCTGTCAATTAAGGCTAATTCGAGGACAAGATGTGATCCGTTTTACTGTTAAACAAACCCTCGCGTGGATGTCGGTGAACCCTCACCGGGTGACAGATTCCTCGAAGTCAACGAACCATAAGGGTCCAGAATGGGGAGTTTGCGCGGAAGAAGTTACCATCTTGCGTTGAGTGAAATTGACAGGCTATCAACCGAACGGGGTATTTTTCTTACGCATACGACTTGAGGCTGATGTTGTTGGGTTGTAATGCGACGAGTTCAATGCGACAGAAAGGTGTGAAAATTTACCTTCTTTTTTTTCGTTCGATTCCGAGGGAGGTCATTCGGTTTCGGGGCACACGCTTGCTCGCCCGCTCGAACCATCTGGGGGTCAATCATTCGAAGCCAAAGATGCTGGTGGTCATCGTCGGAGATGGATGGAAAATTACAAAAAAAAAATTGAAACTCAACAACGGTGGTGAAATTTTCGACTGACGACAGTTGAGGTGCGTAGCCAAAACGGTGGAAAAATTGAGGGACACGCCATTTCTCTTGGGGTTATACTTTTTTTTTTCGACCGTTCAGCAGAAATTGGGACCTTTGGTGAAACGGACCGAAGATTTCCCACCAACCGCATATCGTGCTACTATTTTTTTCCATTTCTTCTATTTTGCTGTTGAATTCGAAAAGTCGGTGGCTTGCATGCAGGAAATGATCAAAAACGGTAGTTTTTGGTAATTTGATTTTATTTGCTCTATAAGTAGTAATTATGAGCGAGTTGGGTTTTTCTTCTTCTTCTTTTGTTTTTGACAGCCGGGGAGACCATTTTTATAGCGGTCGGTTGGAGTTGCCTTACCTATAAGCCTGGTGGAGCGAAACAAGCTCAGATAGTTTGAGGGAATTTCGTTGATAATGATGGCTTGTGGGAATGAATATGAATGTTCATATGAGGTCGAAGGAAATGAGCAATCATTGAGCTGTGTTAAATTTGCCACGGCATCGAATGAAGAGGTGGTTAACTGTGGAAGGTTTTCTGTGAAGCAATTAATGGTAAATCAATAATGGCTTCCGAATTTGTCCGTAGTCATGTGGGTATTTATTTTGAACTAGCTCAACACGGTGCGAACCTTGCTACGCTTGCAACTAAATAAAATAACATTAAATAGAACTGGCTATATTATAGTTTTTTAGGAATTAGTTTTGTTAAAATATTTTCGTTTGCTAATATGTGTAATTTCTTTTAAAAAAATCGTTGGTTCATCTTCAAAATCATCTTCGCCATATTCTGTCAGTTTGATCGTTATTTTCTCTTGCATAACCTTAGATTAACTTCTTGTGCATAATAATTCTCATGTTTGGTAAAAGTACTGTTTCATTTGTATGAGAGCACTCCATCTCCTCCATAGAAGGGAGGGGTCTCGAACCACCATAGAAAAAAATCCTGCCTCCTAAAACTCTCACATGCCAAATTTTGATTAGTTCTTAAGTTATGAAGAAAATGATTAATTAGTTCTCGAGTTATGAAGAAATTTGTGTTTCATTTGTATGAGAGCCCCCTTTCAGAGAGTGAAGGGGTATCAAACCACCATAAATAATACAAATGATAGGGTTGTACTTCATGTGCATACTGGAAAGCGATTTCCAGAAACCACGTGTGACGATAGGTGTAGAAAAAGGCTTAAGATTTATGAACTTTTCAATAGTATGTGGCTCGAAATCAGCAATGTTATGGAATCGATGCGTAGAAATATTTTCGATCGATTGCTGCAAAATTTTGAAAGTCTTTTGAGAAACGACAGTAATATTAACGCTCAAAGCCTGATCACTTTTCGTGACGGTCCCAATTTGATATTTTTTAAATTGCATCCCAGTTTAGAAAACAAAGACGTAGTCCTAAAGACTGGATTCAGAAAAAAATGAGACACATTCTAAATCGGATACTTTTCAAATTTTCAGGGATTATATAACTATATATCAGCTATGTTTTGGTATAATTTATTTAATGGATTTCCTCCCCCAAGCTGAATGCTCGTACATTTCTTTTAACACTGCTCATGAGATCTTGGGCGAGGCTTGGTCCATCTTCCTTACACAATTTCTCCCAGTTTTTCTTCAAAGCTTCATCGGTTTTGAACGTTTTTCCGCTTTTTTTCAACTTCTTCTTCATTATCGCCCAAAACTTTTCGATCGGACGAAGTTCTGGTGTATTTGGTGGGTTCGCCTCCTTCAGGACCACATTAACGCCACATTACAGGCTTGGCGTAATGGCACGAAGCGAGATCCGGCCAGAACAGCGTGAGACCATGGTGAGAGCGGAGGAAGGGCAGCAAGTGCTTCTACAAGCATTCCTCTCGATAAATCTGCCCGTTTATAGTGCCGGTTGTAACGAACCACTTCGACGAATTGACCTTTTTGGCCACGTCTCGGGTGGAAAGGTTCGGGTTATTCTAAAAGTTCTGCCTTATCTTCCGCGCCTTCTCTGGGTATTCCGTTTTAGGTTTTCGCCCGCTTCCAGCGCGCCGCTCTATGGTCTTCGTCTTCTGGAACGTCTTCACAACGCGGGACACGGTGGAATGGTAGATTCCAAGCCTTTTGCCGATTCATCTGTGTGACTGACCAGGATTATCGATCACCGCGACCAAGATTTGCTGACGTAGCTCTTTTTGTTTCGAATTCATCTTGAAAACTACTTGACAGATCGCGATAATTTTGCAAACATAAACATAACACTCTAAACTAGTATTATCCAAAATTTCATTAATTTTTACCCACGTGATAAAAAGTTACACCCCAAACAAAGTGTCGCATTTTTTCCGAGTCCAATCTTTATTTGCATTTTATATCTCACTTCTTAAATATATGTACGCCTTAAAAAACTAACCAATCAGGTTTATATTTTTATTGGTTAGGTTATCTAATTGCATTGAAGTATTGCTTCAGTTTTGTTTTAGTCATAGGGAAGTCAACATTTTCTTCGTGCTTATTGTAAGTTGCCATCACCCGATTAAGAGGTCCAAATTGTGCATAATTATTTGGTCATAAAAATTAAGTATAGATGAAAGTTCTAATGAATCAAATTGTTGCGAAAAAAATATCATTTACGAATGAAACTAATGCAAATTCACGACGCACCCTTAACAATTGGATGCTGATAAGCATACAGCGTGCTTCTTAAGATGGAAGAGTTAAAGTTGTCCAACCTAATTTACGAAGAGCAAACAGTAAACACTGCTTCTGTACCGATTCTATTCGCTGTATGACTGAAAAGGGTGACTACACTACGCTACAATAACATCCGATACAATGTTGACCTCACATATGCAATGAACAATGTTTTTATTATGTACGAGTTATGAAAATTGTAAAACAAAAACGTTTTATAAATCCAAGCATATTATTTGCTCTGTTGATGATAGTATTGTAATGTTCAATGAATGTTAGTTTGAAATCCAAGATAACCCCTTAGTCCCTTACTCTTTTACACTTTTCAAATGACTGATTCCTTAAAATAATAGTTAAACAAGAAATTTAATATTTTTTAAGAATAAAGGGAATATCCTTTACAAACAAAATAAATAAGAGGGTGCCTAAATGAGAGCCTTGGGGGTCTCCAGAGGTGACTTGAATAGGGGTTGATTACTTATCTCTGAATAAAGGGTGAAAGTGAGATAGGATTCGACCCATTTGAGAATTCCTGGCTCGATTCCCATTTTTTGCAATTTAAAAAGAAACATGGGTATGTCAATGCGATCAAAAGCCTAGCTGAAGTCTGTATAAAGAGCTTCTACATGGTTACCATTGTTGATTGCTATCAGAGAGTAGTTAACGAATTCCAGTAAATTTCTGCTAGTTGATCGTCCTTTGAAGAATCCATGTTGCTTGGTAGTCATTCTGTTTTTGATTAGAGTGAATTTTTTTTTTCATTGCATCAAAAAGCTTAGGAATGCAAGATAAAACGGCAATTCCACGATAGTTACGTATGTCAGATTTTTTCCACTTTTAAAAAAAGGTACTAGGTAGGAACTTTTCTATACTTTTGGAAAGATCCCATATTTCAGGGACATATTAAATAGCCAAAATAAAGGTGCTGTAAGTTTCAATGCTTCAAGTTTTTCAATGAAATACATTCAGTCAAGTTTTCTAGAACACATGATTAGTTGGCTACGGTAAACGTTTTGATGCATGAGCAGGGTTGGATTTAGGGGGGGGCATGACCACCGGCCCTAACAAAAACCTTTTTTTGTTGTTGCCATACATTACTTTCATTTTTCACATGATGGATCGAAGTAGACCGTGCTCTTAAATTGACGTGTTTTGTAATTTCGCTCTTAAATTGGATCGCGAAGTAAAATTTGCAATTGAAGTGAAAAAATGTGACAGAAAAGACTAAGGTTTTCAGTGATTTTTATGACGGTCATCAAAGTGGATTGCATTTTACTCATTTTACGGACTGTTTTGACATCATGTTCTACACTAAATGTCCAGAAGATGTCTCGAACAACTGCACGGAAACGCAGCTTAGTTCATGTTAAAGAACTCAATTAATGCAAATTCTAAGTTCTTGTATAATATTTATTAATCAAAACATTTAATAGTGTAATGGGCTGGCATTCAGAACAACTCGTCTTCATACACAAATGAAAAAGTTCCTAAGACTGTCGTCTTCTTGATTGCTCGTACGATTATCAGGAGGTTGCTCGGTTTGTTTTCCATTGGTTTGGTGGCCGGTAGGTAACTCGCTTTTTAAATTAGTTCGTGTTTTAAAGCTCAACTGCAAATCGTTAAAGGTGGTTGGTTAATCAATTGGTTCTTTAACAATAGCCAACGGCGTATTATTGCTGCTTCGAGCTTGATTATCAACGACTTACGTTGCCATGAACACTCGTGACTTTGGAAGGGGAGGGCAGCTTCCTTTAACAAAATAAACATAGCACATACTTACTTTTAAAGCATACTTACAAGCAAATTAGAAGATAACACTTTTTGGTTTTTCATTATTATTTTCGTTTAAAAACGAGTGACACCCATAGTTTTTCAGGCAATACTCAAAAACAAAAAACAAACAACGCCAATGTAAAGCGTATTAGTGAATAAACAAGAAGATATTTTCAAAAAATGTTATGACTCAGAAAATGGTTTTCTCGGCTTTTCCGAGCAATTTTCCTTCATTGTGGAAAATTTTGTAGAAACTGGCAGCCCTGGATATTTTAATATTATTTTTTGTTCATATATCCATAAACCCTACGCGTGAATAATGTCTCGTAACAATCTGAGACCCTCCGGCCTAAACTGTACGACAATAAAAAAAATCCTCTAATGTGTCTATGATGTTATGTAGTGTTTATGCAAGTATTTGGTTGTGGTTCTGTGCGTCGTTAGAATTTAGTAAGAAGTGTAAAATTCATGAATATTATTTAATACTCTAAAGTGATCTACCGATGGTAATCTTCTCCCGGTATACCCTATCTAATTTTCTCAATGGAAACACCTTATCTTTGCGTATAACCCTTATTTGAAACATTTCAAAAATAACTCTCTGGTTGGCGTATCGGCTCTCCGTGTGCGTTATGGCCTACCTCTTACCATGTTTATCCTATAGATACGGCGAATTAAACTAACTCAAAAATCTGTGTGAAAAAGTCTCATATAATATAATACTCAGATCAGTGCCTTGAATTTTCATAAAATATTCATGAGAAGTGAAAATGATTTATCCCAGTGTAATGATGATTTTAACTTTCCCGGTTTTCATGGTTACCGCTGTCACTTCTATGCCAACTGAATTTTGTTTGCTGCAATGAATGAAGTCGGCTCTATGTGCGGGTCAAAAATCTGCTGTCACTGTTGTTTTGATTATCAATCGGTAAGCATGAATTTCATTTGATGAAATCTGAATATCATCTCTTGTGATGATTTTTCATTATTAAGTGATTTTGAATCCTAATCCAAACATGGAACCACCAGGGCCGTCATGATCGTCCCAGAGGAATAGATGCTAGCAATGTTGTGCAAGAATACCCTGGACTGGACTGCCCTTGCATTTTTCGGATCCCAACGGGTAATTGATATTCATTGTGGCTGATTGAATTTCATTTCTGACATTTTGAAATTCGTTTTGAAAATGAACTTGTTTACATAAATGAATATCAAAGCATTTTGAAAATTGAACGTTCGTTCTTCTGGTTATGTTTGTTGTCATGAGTTATCATTTGATTTTCGCATGGAACTTGTTGGTATTCAATGTTATGTTGCCTGAAAATCCACGCTTTTGAATCTAATGAGCATGACTTTTAACAAGACAGACTCAGATATAAGAGAGCCGAAACTTTCGAAAACTTATGATTCTTTTTTCTAATGTAAAAAATTACTGCAAAATTTTAACCCTTAATAAAACCATCAGTACTATCCCATTTAAAAGAGAAGTGCCCGTATTCAGCATTATACCGTTACACATGAACGGCATTTGACTTGTAGGGAACTTATAGTCTGTCGACTGGGTTGAACGGTCTACACGTCCAATAGTCCAATCTGATCGATTTTCAGTTCAACTTGATCGGACCACAATCGATACAAGCCAAGTGTTTACCCAGAACAGAAAACTTTCGTTAGAAAGTTTACCCAGCTTAGATAATAAGTGCGTTTAAGAATCCTATATACACGCTCAAAACAACCTCCCTTTCATATGTATTACTGTTCCTGTTTTTCTCACGGTTAAGTAACTCAATTGTCGGAAAAAGTAGAATAACCTAAATTATGAGTTTTTTCACTTTTTACGAAAATTGAGTAATTTTTCCGTGAGCAAAAAAAAGAACAGTGACACAAATGAAAGAAATGTTGTTTTGAGTGTGTGTAGGCGAGTTTTGGCCGTTCTGACCGCTGGGAAAATTCATGGTACAAATACTGCAACCCTACTACGAACAAATAAAACCTTGGTGTTGTTCCTTTATGAATGTGGTAGTAACGTGAAATGATTGAAATTAAATCATTTTTATTCAAGGCTATTTTCCATTCGGTGCCTTCACCTCAAAACACTTATGAAAAAAACCCTGCTCTTCAAACAGGTAGGATAATTTTGGCAATCGTCGGTTCAAACATGTTGAAGATCTACATACTTTCAACACTGTTGTTACCTTAAATTGAGATGTGTATCGTATCAAATAACGAGTAGTTTTAACTGACCGTGGGTAACATGTTCATGAGCGATACTGGTTTGCATCTTCGCTGTGGATAATATACACGGCAAACGTAATTTATGAGAGATAGTCAATTCAACACAGTTGATTGTTGAGCTGATTACACGCTACTCGGTAATTCGGTATTCTGAATAAAAGCTATCTTCATACCGACAATTATATCATGGTCAAGATGACTATTGCATATAATGGTTACAATAACCATGAAAATGGACGAATTCACCACGTTCATGGCATTGTAGACTATGATCATGGTAACAAGGACTATTCCGACATTATGGTAAAAGTTGAATAAACTATTTTAAATGGTCGTTCTAACCATGATCACAGTCGGTTCAAAATTACTATACAGTCATACCTCGATATAACGTAACTCTATTTTTATTTTCGTTACGTTATTTCGAAGTTACGTTACAGAATTTGTGTTTTATCTTTTTTTTTCTATGAAAGAATTAACGTAAAATCAATGTTATTCACCTAGCAGGGTGTTCCAGCCCTTCTTGCCTCTGTTTTTTCAATTTATTTTAATATTTTTTGTCTCTTACGACCGACAGCGGTACATCATCCTCATCGTCGATTTCACGGACTTTGTAGCGCGTCTTAATCATCTGAATGATATTCTGATCCATCGGTTAAGGAACAGCGGTAGTGTTTGCAGGGAGAAAGATGGTAAAAATTGATCCATCTGTAGTTTTTAGTTTAGCAGCATTGAAATGAGCTGTACAATTATCCAGAACAAGGGCGGCTCTTAGTGAAAGTCCTTTTGACTTGAGGAAGACGGGCACTTTCGGGACGAAATCCCCCCCCCCCCCAAAATAAAAACACTTTTAAAGAATAATAAGTGCAAAAAAAAGTTATGTTAACTGTTGTTGGGACTGGTTCCAACCTAGGTTCAAAAACGAATTCGATATAAAATATTGCGAATGTATTTGTGGGCAATTAAGATCAAGACTATGATACAGATACTGTTTGGCCATGGCTGCTTCAGACAGTTTCTGCAAAAGTACGGGAACGCGAAATCCTCCCCTGCCCTTCGGTTCAGAAAGGGGTATGGGCGCGTTCTGTCGAGTTGGTCGCGGCAGATTTCATGTGTGAATCGGCTGCTCCATCAACGTTCAAAAGTGCCTGAACCAAATTGACAGCTTGTATCAATCACTTAAAGATGCGATGGGGGATCATTGCCCTGATATTCCCAAATGAAGCACGTTGTAAAACGTTTCTTGTATTCTATAATCAAACATGATGGAATTGAGTAAACTACTGAAAACTCATCAGGAATGACCTCTCATATGCATCCCTCGAACCATTCTGAACGGCCGTTGAGAGAATATCACCATGAAAATCTCACATGCGCATAGCGTGTTACCAATCACTTATCCTTTTTCCGTTCTGTTCTCTTCCCTATCCTATGCCCGCGAACAATACCATATGGTCATCCTTAAGTCAAGTATTCAAAAGCAGAAACATCGAGACAACACAGAGCAATAAGTAAAGAACGGTATAGACCCTAGCCAATTTTACTTTTACTAAAAATGCCGAACAGGTGTTCTTCGTGTGCCCTCGCTTCAACGACGCGCGGAACGGCATTAAGGGCGAAAGCGGTCGAGACATAACCCTGGATAATCTTGTCCAGATAATGTGTCAAGAACAGGACACCTGGGACGCTGTAAACACGGTGGCCTCTCAGGTTGCCCTAGAGCTCCAGGACAAATGGTGAACCGACCAGCGACAGGTCGGAGGTACCAACTAACTACTAAAGTCTTATGTAGTTAGATATAAGCGGGTGCTTAACGTACCCTGGCCCCTCCCCGAAGTAATACCGATAGGTAGTTCCGGGAGGAACAAGGCAAGCGGCACGGATGGGTTTTTAGTAGGTCGAAGAGTCAGCACCCTCATCCCCGCACCAAGAGTTTATCAGGAGTCTGTATGATGATTTTCCATCCCGTTAAAAAAAAGTTGGTAGGTATATCGATTTTGTGCCAAAAGATCTGAACCCCCCCAAACACTCCGGAAGTGCACTCAATAGAAAAATACTGGGCCATTATTAAAGAGCACCTTCAAAACGAAATAAAGTAGTGAAAAATGTAGAAGAAATAAATAAAGCATGGGTTAATATACAATAAACTGTCGATTCTGAGGTCGTGCTGGGGTTAAGCTAAGGTACATTAAATGTATGATGCCAGAACTAATATCAATTGCTTCTTTTTTTAAACATGGTGATAATCGGATAACTCGAATTTTGAGATTGAATTTTGTGTGCACGGATTTTGAACGGCACCCTTTATAAGGCCGAGTTAAAAAACAACATCCTCATGTTCATCAACGTTAGCACTGATCCATGCGAGAACATGATTCTTCAAGAAGTCCATCTAGGCTCTTTTATTCGGTAGTAAATAGACAGAGTGAAAGTCCCGGTTTTTTTTATTAGGGCGAATCTAACATTGAGAGATTCTCTTCGAGCTCACTCTCTTTTATTCATTACAGTGTCATTATAACACTTTCGATGCATTCTTTAGTACAGATCGAGACACCCTGGAAGTGTGCGCATGTGATGGGATGGCTTGGAGTGAGTGAATCGCTCTCTCTTTTAAACGATCGCTCTATCGTGCTTCAAGAACCATGGACATACAACAGTAGGATTTTAGGAATGCCTACACAATCGTGTAAGTTAATATATGATAACACTCAGCTCAAACCAAAAGCTGCAATTCTGGTAGATATTAATGCCAAAATTACACGTACACCGAATTTATCAGCAGGGACATTGTTGCAGTTTCATTGGAGGTACCTACGACGAAAAGAAAAACGATGATCTACGTGGCATCAGCATATTTTCCTGGGGATATTGATGAAGTACCTCCAGCAGAAGTTGCAGTATCCGTCTCACACTGTACAAGCCAAAATAAGGCTTTCATCATCGGATGTGATGCAAACGCTCATCATACGATATGGAGCAACACCGGAATCAACAAAAAGGGTGAGTCGCTATTTGATTTCATTTCACAGAATATTATTGATTTATGTAATAAGGGAAACTCTCCGACTTTTGTTAATGCGATAAGAGAAGAAGTTTTGGATCTTACACTCTGCAGTTCAATACTTTCTGATCGTATAGTAAACTGGCATGTATCGAACGAAATTTCTCTTTCAGATCATGACCAAATTTTATTTGAATTCAAGGCTAGTGATTTACTGAAGGAATCCCACAGAGATCCTCGAAAAACAAATTGGGAACCATACACCTCTAGGATGAAAAACCAACATAAGTCCATTACTAATAATTTAGATACGGTTTCAAAGTTAGAAACAAACGCTAACTACTTAATAACAATTATTAATCGTGCTTGCAATGCCAGCTGTCCTACAAAGGAGCGCTCGACCAATAGAGAAGTTTCCTGGTGGAACGAGCGATTGGAAAAGCTACGAAAAAAAGCACGGAAATTATTCAATCGGGCGAAAATAACTTCAAATTGGAGTCAGTACAAAGGGGTATTAAGTGAATATAATAGAGAATTAAGAAGATCCAAGCGGAACGATTGGAGACATCTGTGTGAAAACATAGAAAACACTCCTGAAACTGCAAAAATTCAAAAAGTTCTCTCGAGAGATCACTCCAATGGTCTCGGGACTCTCAAAAAACCTGACGGGAATTTTACTGACAACACAACTGAAACTCTGGAATTGATGATCCAAACTCATTTTCCAGGGTCTCTGCGTACTGCTGATCAACTACCAAATCACAATTGCATGCAAAGTACCACATTTTCAGAACGTGTGGAATCAAATAGATCTACTAGGATGAATGGTTCACTAGTTGGCACAGAATTGTCTTATGTACAAGCTGGATATATTGCAAATAAAATATTCACGAACTCTTGGATTCAATGGGGAATAGATTCTTTCAGTCCTTTCACATCCCCTGGCCAGATGGAACTTTTCCAGCACTTATTCAAAAGTACATATCTGTGATAATTCCTATTTTTACTGACTTATTCAAGTCTAGTTTTTTACTGGGATATATTCCAAAGAAATGCATGCAAATCCGAGTTGTATTTATACCAAAGGCAAATAAAAAAGATAAATCTTCACCAAAATCATACAGACCAATTAGTCTGTCATTAATATTTTTGAAATTAATGGAAAAACTCATAGATGAATACATAAAATCTGAATTTCTTTTTAAAAAACCATTATGTAAAACACAATTTGCCTACCAAACAGGAAAATCAACAGTAACAGCTCTTCACACTCTGGTTACTAAAATAGAAAAATCATTTGCTTCTAAAGAAAATTCTCTTAGCAACGTTTCTAGATATTGGAGGTGCATTTGACAATGCATCCTTCACATCCATGATAAACGCAATGAGAAATCATGGTTTTATTGAAAACATAGAAATGTTATCCAAGTTAAGTATTTAGGGGAAACTTTAGATAACAAACTTTACTGGAACAAACACATTGATCAAGAAATAGCGAAAGCGACAAGTGCCTTCTGGATCTGTAAAAGAACCTTTGGGAAACAATGGGGTCTGAAGCCGAATATGATTCATTGGATCTATTCGACTATAGTCAAACCTAAGGTCACCTACGCGTCACTTATCTGGTGGCCAAAAACCAAACAGAAAACGGCACAGATCAAATTGAACAAGCTGCAACGGCTTGCCACCATTTCTATAATTGGAGCAATGCGATAGTGCTCCATCTGTAGCTCTTGAATCTCTACTTAATCTTTTTCCTCTGTATCAATTTATTGAATTGGATGCATTTAAAAGTGCTCTAAGGCTCAAAATGTCCATGGATTTCTTCGATGGGGATCCTATTGGACACCTGAGTATCACAACAGAGTTTCAAATAAGTCCACTAATAATATTGAGTGAGGACTGCATGCAGAGAATAAATTACTTACCACAATTTCCATGTTCATGACGTGACGCGTCTGGATTGGCAAGCAGGAGGGCCGAATATTCGGCCCGGATCATTAGTCTTTTATACTGATGGCTCTAAACAAGACAGTATGGTAGGTGCTGGAATAACTGGCCCTGGAATTAACTTTTCGGTGTCCATGGGAGAATGGCCCACGGTATTTCAGGCTGAAATATATGCTATCCTAGAATGTGCAGCAATCTGTATTAGAAGGAATTACAAAAATGCAAATATATGCATCTGTTCAGATAGTCAAGCAGCGCTAAATGCTTTAAAATCAAAAACTTATACGTCAAAACTAGTTTGGGAATGCTCAAAATTTCTGCAACGCCTGTCCTGTCGCAACACTGTTAACCTATACTGGGTTCCTGGGCATTGCGGAATCGACGGAAATGAAAAGGCTGACGAATTGGCAAAAAAAAGGATCAACCACGAAATTCATTGGTCCCGAGCCCTTTTTTGGCTTATCTTCTTGCGCTCTTAAAATGGAGCTTAAGTTCTGGGAGAAAACGAAGGTACAGTACAACTGAAACAAGATGCAAGAACAAGATGAAACAAGAACTGAAATGCCCGGCAATAAAAACGTTTTATAAAGCCAAACGCTTGTCATACATATAGAATACTAAATCTGTTTTTTTTAAATTCAGTATTATTTTGGCTAAAGATAAATTCAGTAAGTTTAATTAGAGAAGTAAAATTGCAAACTTTAGAAGTGTTTACATTTTAATTTTATGTAACGATTAAAAATTCCGTACAATGTGGAGAAATGAACAAAATGAAAAATGAAAAATTAAAAGAAAGGTAGGTGCATCCATATACTTCAGATATTTGGATTTTTCCAGGAAAACATTGACGTGGAACAGATCCAGGTTTTTCCTTTTCTTAAGTTCATTTTGATAGTTATGTTTGAAAAAAAAAATATTGGCACCCGTGACCACGGGCTATTGGGAACACTATACCCCAGGTATTTTCGAACTTTTCGGCAAGGTGCAATTTCAAGCTAATAGTTGATATCAAAACGCTTAATTTGATAATATATTGACTTCAAATGTACTTCTGTACTGTTATTTCGGAACACCAAAAATTTCGATCCCATTCATCTATCGTTGATAATTCCGAAACAAATGAAAGCGACGCTAACCGAGCAGGACCGAATAGCTTGATAACTGGTCTTGGTATTTACAACAATGAATATGCAACTAGCGATTTGAAATTGGTTCACTGTTGTAGAAACCAGCACCTTGCTATCCATATTTGCGCCTTTGTTTTGTTTTGCTGTGTTATTTTGACAGAATATTTGAGAGTGTGTTCGTGTAAGTTCATTATTAGGGGCGAATCATTAAGCATGGGACCGAGCTTGGGACCGGTGTGCTAGTACTGACTGAGCCAAGAAAAAAATCGTATTCGTTCGAGACCTATTGGTCTTAGAGTTAGTCTATGGTATTTATGAGCTCAGATTAAGAGGTAAAATACCTGAGGATAATACCAACATAATACCAGAAAATTGTTCCCACAATGTTATGCGAATACCAAATGTAGGTAAGACAATACCAAAATAGTACCTCTCAGGTATTCCCAGGTATCCGAAATAACCCCTACCCGAGCAGGAGAGAACAGCATATGAATACCTAATTTCGATCTTGATAACTGGCCTTGGTATAAAAGAGCTCAGATTAAGAGGTAAAACACCTAAGCAAAATACCGAAGAGTTGCAAGCAAAATATCTCTCGAATACCAAAACTTGTTATTTTGGATACCTGGGAATACCTGAGAGGTACTATTTTGGTATTGTTTTACCTAAATTAGGTATTCGCATAACATTGTGGGAACAATTTTCTGGTATTATCCTTAGGTATTTTACCTCTTAATCTGAGCTCATAAATACCAAGGCCAGTTATCGAGTTATTCGGTCCTGCTCGGGTAGTAGCACACTTGTTGCCATTCTGTTGAGATAACATAAATATGACTTGCTAAGGCGTAATCAAGTTACTACAACTAATTATGATCGTAGTGGGCTACTTGGGACAAGTTTTGGTATTTGAGAGATATTTTGCTTGCAATTCTTAGGTATTTTGCTTAAGTATTTTACCTCTTAATCTGAGCTCTTTTATACCAAAGCCACTTATCAAGATCAAAATTAGGTATTCGCATGCTATTTTCTCCTGCTCGGGAACTAGCATCTCCATCAGCTTCATCGAAAAACGATAGCAAGACAAATAAGAGCTTGGTACGCTTGAGGCAAATGGGCAGGAGTTTATAGACCATTATTCAGATGCTAAATATAAAACAATAAGACCTGCAAGCCGAAGCAACTGTCGTTCAAGTTTTTTTGTGCAACAAAAACTTAAATATATCTTTGGAAACCTTGCAAGCGGAATTGAAACTTGATATTACAACCAATCTATATTTCCATTCCCATAAGCTCAGCTGGATGCAAGCTTCTCAGCCATCAGACACACTTAAAACATGACTGAGAAGTACCATGACGCAGCACTGATTTTCAAATCTGGCAATTTTAATCATTGGTAACAGAGTTGTAAAGGAATTAGTATCAACCGACACAATTTTGATGATATTTAAAACACGTAATCCAAACCAATCCAAATTTTGATATAAATTTAAAATGTTCATTGACTCAATGTTGTTCTTTGTAGTTTTAATGGTTTTTAGTTTAAAGTTGACTCTATATTGATTCAGATCTATTCTCCGCCTCTGCTGAAATTATGCACCTTCAGTGAATCGAGTAAGCTGACTACAGTTACCTCGTGTGAGTCCATTCTCCATTTGATTCACAGGGAATAATACGAGGTATATATTTACGACACTTGATTCTCTTAAGGCATCTCGCCTCACCGAGGCGCAGAATAGTGCCTTGTTCAGACATAGGGTTATAACACGTTATAACGGTTGTCAAAAAATTTCAACAAGAAATTCGTGAATCCTAGAGGGTTTGAGCTGTTTAGTGGAATGCCTGTAACTAGAAATTAGAAGAAAAATTAGTATTCTCCATTTAATTCCAACTACCTTTGCTTATCTTCGACAGATACGCGTACTTATAACTCGACTAAGTAAGAATTAAATGGAGAATACTAATTTTTCTTCTAATTTCTAGTTAAGAAATTCATCATCTAGATATTCTTATAACATGTTATAACTGCTCAGTCTGCCCTGTGTTTAGCTTAGCTTAGCTTAGCTTGACTGACTGCACGTATCGATGGTTGCTACTCCGTGATTGATCAGAATCAGTGAAATTGCACAATGAATCAACTGAATGGGGCTGGGAGTAACCGGCCATTCTCACTGTACACGTTTCAGTGACTCAATTTCTTTAATAATCAATAACGGCGCCGGCCACGTCCTTGCAATCAGTTGGGAATAGGGAAGGAAAGTTTGTGTGACCTTTGCTGTTTAGGGACCGTGTTTACCTCTGCATCCCCACAAAGGTCACAGGAGGGTTTTCTATGTTACTAGGGTAGGGCTCGATAGATCAGGATTCACCTTGATAAGTGATGTGATCATATATATATTATGCATTATAAAATTAAATGAACATTCACACATACATACACATGTATACATACACAAACATACACATACATACACATACGTATACATACATATCGAAACCATGGCCAACTCACTCCCTTCCTGGTCTCCACACCACCGTACATCAAACACACTGAAATATGCGATCTTCCATGCCTTCCTACTAAGAGTCACATCTTACTAACACCCCTCTACATCTCTCTGCAATTCTATTTCACGCCACCGGACAATGGGTCAACAAAACAAAAGATAGCGTGACATGCCCGTTGCAGTCTACTACAAAACACCGTACCCGGACTCGCGCCACCGAACAACAAAAAACTGTATACATTGTGCAAACATTTCACCAAAAACATATATGTAAAAAATGCAACTGACACTCACTGGACTGCTACTGAAAACAAAAAACAAAAAGCTGCGTACAAATATCCTAATGGTCTTGGAAAAGCTGAAAAACGGAGTTGATCATTACAACAATCATACACCTGAAATAAAGGACTTATGAAGCCCCTCTGAAAATCAACACATTTTTCTAGAAGACATCCTTTAAAAAGTCTAGCCTTATACTAGCCACATTCCAACGACAGCGGTACAGGCGATAGAAATCCCAGCTTGATAATTTCTGAAATAAATGGCTCATCCAGGTTACGGCCACATGTCAGCGTATTATGAAAACATTGCTTACACTAAGGTCCCTTTTTGCACGGTCTTTCCTTACAGGGGCTGTTCTCGGCAACAACTCCAGAACGGAAGTTGCTCCGACCTAACTCAAGTTACACCTCACGTCTTGGGCCAAAAGCAATCATACGGCAGTTTTCCAAAAAAAAAAAATCACAATTTCTGGTGTAAATACTCAAAATTTAAAAAACTGCACCCTGACCACTGCATGGAAACGCAACGAATCCAAACAAAACTTTAGCAATATAAAATGTTTAAGCATGTGAATCCATCAACTCTATTTAGTCCCCTCTACACGGTTCCATACCAATAGTGGAACGTACCGTGAAAAAAAAAAAACTTTGTGTATACAGAAGTTTAGAAATGAAATTTAACTGTTCATGTTGAAATACTCAAAAACAAATTGAGCCCCGAATCGCTCCGTGCTCCCAAGATAAATGGTCTTGGACTGCAAAGACAATTCCAAAGCGTGCCGAAAACATTCATCAAATGAGAATTGAAAACATACAATATGATCCAAAAAGTACACGATCTTCATTCGCACCCGTCACACCAATATTGTCAAATTGACAACAAGCGTCTCCACGCTTCCAGCCGGCAATCCTCCGGGATCGCACGACCTGCAGACGCGTGAGATAGGAACATGCGAGGGCCACAAGTCGCTCCTTACTTCCAGGATGTCAACACATCACTCAATGCCCACCAAACATACAAATCTCATACACAAAAAATATTCCAAAAAAAAACTGGAATGGGACACAAAAGGAGAAAATGGAAAGAGCTCACCCGGGTCTCCGGAACATTCCACTGCTGTGGCTGCAACATCGAGCAACCAGGTCCGCGCACCCTCCAGACAACACTCCGTTCCTAAGGAGATGGCCGACCATGAACGCTCCACGACGATCAACCTAACATCTCCGAGTGACGCGGGTGAACTCGAGCTCCTCCTGTCGCCGCAAGGCTGCACGTTCGGGGCTCCGTCTGCACCGGGGACACTTTGTTTCCACACCAGTCGAAAGCCTCGTGTTGGACCGCAATAAACTCTTCAGCGACCTCTGCTCAGTCTGCCCTGTGTTTAGACCTAATAATTCAATTAAACATGTTCTGATTCATCAATAAAAATAGCCTGTCCTTACGCTACTTTCATCGCTTTTTTGAATATTCCTAAAAAACGAAAAAAAAAAATGCTTCGGGCAGGCTCCCCTCCAGGCTGATTATCCAGCTCCGCCTATGGCGCACGCGTAAGGAAATTTATCTGCATTCGCTTCTGTGAATTTGAGAGCTTTTTTTCTTACTCTTGAGCAATCGAGTGTTGTGTGAATAAAAACCATTATTTTTCTCACTCACATGCGCTACCCCATTTGCCCAGTGAACAAGCGAACGGTACAGTTCGTTCGGTCCGCTTTCCGTTGCTTTGGAAGCTTTTCACGAGTTGATTCAATTCTTCAGTTCAATATTTTTTCGCGATCGCGAGTGAAATCGAGTCCTGGTTTTATTAAGAAGAAAAGGTTGTGTGATAAACAGTGCAGCAACGTAATTAATTGCAATTAGCAATATTACGACGATCGAAAAGCCATATTGCTCCGCATCTATACGGCACGCACACCAGCAGTCCATCGTGTGTAGCGTGCATTAGTTCATCTGATAACCACCACCGACCAGTATCACTAGTGTCATTATCATCATCGTTCATCCCCACGCCTAGCCGGTGCACGCGGCCACTCATCGTAGCTCGGCAGCAGCAGCACGTTCGTCGCCCGGCTGCAGTAGATCCGTTATACATATAAGATAAGTTTTTGTTTCCTTCTCTTCTGAATACAAGAAGCGTTATTTTTATAGTGTGTGTGAGTGTATGGGAGTGATTGAGAGTGTTTGAGAGTGTTTGAGTGTGTGCTTAGCTTTAATTTTTTTTGTGTTTAGTTATAGGTATATAGATTCAGTGGTTGAGCGTCATAAGCTCCCACGAACGAGCCATGGATGATTTATCGCAAGATGAATCATCTATGGCGCAAAATGATGGGGTAGCTCATACAGTTACCCGATCACGTGCATATCCAGACAGTTCAACTGGTCCTTGGGTTGTCTATTTTCAGCCCAAATTGAAACCTCTGAATGTCTATCAAATTTCGAACGATCTGACCAAACGATTCTCGGCCGTGACCGAGATAATTAAAGTCAGGCCGAATAAACTTCGGGTCGTTGTGTCCAACCTCAAGCAAGCTAATGAGATTGCTGTCTCCCAGCTCTTTACTCTAGAATATAGAGTGTATATCCCAGCTCGGGGTATTGAAATTGAAGGTGTGGTCACCGAAACTAGTCTAACCCCTGAGATCCTGCTGAAGCGGGGGGTTGGTCGATTTAAGAACCCCCTGCTTCCCCCAGTTCAGATACTGGATGTGCGCCAACTAGGCTCAGTATCGACCAATAAGGGCGAAAAAAAGTTCACACCATCAGACTCGTTTCGCGTGACCTTCTCTGGCTCAGCCCTCCCTCAATACGTCGAGTTGGGAAAACTTCGGCTACCTGTGCGATTGTTTGTACCTCGGGTCATGATCTGCCAGAAATGCCAGCAGATGGGACATACGACCTCCCATTGCGGCAATAAAGCGCGCTGCTCCAACTGCGGGGAGAAGCATGAGGATGGCGCGTGCGCAGACAGCACACCTAAATGCGCTTTTTGTAAAGGAACTCCTCCTCATGCTCTCTCATCGTGCCCGGCGTACAAACAACGCGGGGAAAAATTAGAACGCTCGCTGAAACAGCGTTCAAGGCAATCTTTTGCTGAAATGGTGAAAAAAGCCTCACCATCACCCGATGCCAATGCAAATCCCTTTGCTCCTCTGTCAGATGACGAGTCTGACTTTGATTCGGCTGAAGAGGGAACATCGTTCACCTTTCCGGAAGGTGCTTCAAGGAAGCGAAGACGCGTCCGCCCACGGAAAGTTGCTGAAAAGAAGCCCGAGACCAGCTTGCCCAATTCAAGGAGAGGTGGAAAAAAGGAAAATCCTAGTCCACCTGGTTTTCGTAGTACTAACTACACCCAGGACTTTCCATCTCTTCCGGGGACATCCAAAACCCCTGACGCCCCTATTTTAAGAACAGAAGCCCCCTCCTCAAGTGGGCTGTTCTCATTTGATGACATTGCCGAAGGTATCTTTAAGTACCTCGAAATTTCTGACCCTCTCAAAAGCATTGTTATGGCAATGCTTCCCACTGTGAAAACTTTTTTGCAGAAATTAACATTAAAGTGGCCCATCCTTGCAGCTATCATTTCCTTCGATGGATAATTTTCCAAATGAGGTCGGGGATTTGATCACTGTTCTACAGTGGAATTGTCGAAGTTTGATTCCTAAATTGGAATCTTTTAAATTTTTAGCTCACACTGCCGGTTGTGATGCATTCGCTCTTTGTGAAACATGGCTCTCTTCCGAAATCTATCTTCCGATTCATGATTTCAATATTATTCGTCTTGATCGTGAGGATTCGCGTGGAGGAGGAGTACTTTTGGGGATCAAAAAGTGCTACTCCTTCTATAGAGTGAATTTTCCTCCAATTCCAGGTATTGAAGTTGTCGCATGTCAGGCTGTTATTAAAAATAAAAGCCTTTGCATTGCTTCCGTTTATATTCCTCCAAGAGCCTCCATTAACCGAAAACAACTCTCAGATGTTTGTTCGGTTCTTCCTGCTCCGCGGTTGGTCATGGGAGATTTTAACTCTCACGGTACAGGCTGGGGAGAACTGTACGATGACAACCGGTCTTCCTTGATATATGACCTCTGTGACAACTTCAATATGACAGTTCTTAACAATGGAGAAGTAACACGTTTGGCTGGTACATGCTCAGTTGGCAGTAGATTAGACCTCACACTTTGTTCGAATACATTATCGTTGGATTGCACATGGAATGTGATTCAAGATCCCCACGGTAGTGATCACTTGCCCATAAAAATTTCGGTTGCCACCGGGTTCAATCCGTCGAAATCTGATAACGTCACGTATGATCTTACCCGTCACATCGATTGGACAAAGTTTAGGACAGCAGTAGATGAAGCCGTAACGACGGTAGAAGGCTTTCACCGCTGGAAGAGTATAACTTCCTCTCCAACCTGATCTTAGACAGCGCGCTTCAAGCTCAAACTCGACCAGTTCCAGGGACGTCATCTCGCAGGAAACCTCCTTCTCCATGGTGGGATCAGCAATGCACCGAGGTTTACCGTAAAAGTCCGACGCGTTTAAAGTTTTCCGTAGACGTGGAACACCTGAGCACTTCGAAGTATACACGGCTCTCGAACGTGAACTTAAGAGCCTCATCAAGGCCAAGAAACGCGGTTACTGGCGAACATTCGTGAACGGGCTATCGCGCGAAACGTCGATGAGTACTCTTTGGAACACGGCGCGAAGGTTGCGTAACCGAACTACGAACAACGAGAGCAGAAGAGTACTCGGACCAATGGATCCTCAAATTCGCGCGAAAAGTTTGTCCAGATTCTGTGCCGGCACGGATGATTCCTCGCGAAAACACGTATTCGATAGATGAGATTTGCCAACCCTTTTCAATGGTAGAGTTCTCTCTCGCACTCCTTTCGTGTGGCAATACGGCTCCAGGCGCTGATAGGATCAAGTTCAACTTGCTCAAGAACCTCCCAGACGTCGCGAAGAGGCGCATGTTGAACTTGTTTAATCAGTTTCTAGAACTCAACATTGTACCGGATGATTGGAGACGGGTGAGAGTTATTGCCATTCAAAAACCTGGTAAGCCCGCGTCCGACCACAACTCCTATCGACCCATCGCGATGTTATCTTGTATTCGAAAGTTGTTGGAGAAAATGATCCTTTTCCGTCTGGACAAATGGGTTGAAACGAACAACCTGCTTTCAGATACTCAATATGGTTTCCGTAGGGGTAAGGGAACGAACGACTGTCTCGCGTTGCTTTCCACAGATATTCAGTTAGCTTTTGCTAAAAAAGAGCAAATGGCTTCTGTATTCTTGGATATAAAGGGGGCTTTTGATTCAATATCTGTTGAAGTTCTTTCAGATAACCTAAACGCTTGTGGCTTTTCACCATTAATGAATAATTTTTTGTACAATTTGCTGTCAGAGAAACATATGAGCTTTTCTCATGGAACCTCTACAGCTTCACGATTTAGCTACATGGGTCTCCCCCAGGGATCATGTTTAAGCCCCCTTTTGTATAATTTTTATGTCAAAGACATTGACGGTTGTCTAGGTGACAACTGTACGTTGAGACAACTTGCAGATGACGGCGTAGTGTCTGTCACGGGACCCAATGGGGTCGATCTGCAAGGACCCTTACAGGATACCTTGGACAAGTGCCAGCCGAAAGTGCCAGCCAAGGATCAACTTTCTCTGCACAATTACCGGAACCTGGTGGGGAGCTCATCCACAAGATCTTCTAACGTTGTACCGGACAACGATTTTGTCGATTATGGAATACGGTAGTTTTTGTTTTCAGTCAGCGGCTCGGTCGCACTTCATTAAACTGGAACGTATTCAGTATCGGTGTCTTCGTATCGCGTTAGGTTGCATGCACTCGACTCACACCATGAGTCTTGAAGTGCTGGCTGGCATGTTGCCACTCTCGGATCGGTTTACAGAATTATCTCTCCGGCTCCTCACCAGGTGTGAAGTTATGAACCCCCAGGTGATCGAAAATTTTGAGAAGCTCCTTGAGTTGAACCCTCAAACCCGCTTCATGACCTTGTACCATTTGTACATAACACAGGATGTCAGCCCTTCACCGAACATTTCCAATCGTGTTTGCTTCTCCGATTTCGACAATTCGGTTCATTTTGATTTATCCATGAAGCTGGAGCTTCGTGGAATCCCAGAGCATCATCGTCCTATGATTGCTCCGGTGATATTTGCTGCAAAGTTTGGCCAAGTTGATTCCACTAAATCGTTCTTCACTGACGGATCTTTGATAGAGGAGTCAGCAAGCTTTGGTATATTTAATGAAATTTATAGCGCCAACCGTAAACTTCAAGCCCCTTGTTCCGTGTATGTCGCTGAATTAGCGGCAATACATTTTACGCTAGAAATTGTTGCCTCATTACCACCGGATCAGTACTTCACTTTCACGGATAGTCTCAGTTCTATAGAGGCTATTCGCTCCTTGAGGCCGGTAAAGCACTCCTCGTATTTTCTCATGAAAATACAGGAGCTTCTAAGTGCTTTATCTTCGCGTTATTTTATCATCACCTTTGTATGGGTCCCATCTCATTGTTCAATTCCGGGCAATGAGAAAGCGGACTCGCTTGCAAAGGTGGGCGCTATGGAAGGCGATATTTGTGATCGACAAATCGCCTTCAACGATTTTTTTCCTATTTTTCGTCAACAGTCACTCGTCAGCTGGCAGTATAAATGGAGTAAAGGAGATTTGGGGCGATGGCAACATTCTATCATCCCAAAGGTGTCGAAGAAATCTTGGTTTGGGGGTATGGATGTGGGTAGAGACTTCATTCGTGTGATGTCTCGCCTCATGTCCAAACATTATTTTTTGAACGCTCATTTATACCGGGTTGGGCTGAGCGACAGCAATCTCTGAGAATGTGGACAAAGCTATCAGGACGCAGATCACGTTATTTGGTCTTGTTCTGAGCATCGTGAGGTCAGATCGGGGCTTTATGATTCCCTTCGGGCTCGAGGTAGACAACCCAATGTGCCCATTCGAGATATTTTGGCTGTACGTGATTTGGAGTACATGAAACTCATTTATGTGTTTTTGACTAACATTAGCATTAGATTGTAGTTAGTTTAACATGTATGTTTAGTATAAGTTTTTTTTTTCTGTGTTCGTGTGTTTTTTTTTTCTCTTTCAAAAATGTTCGAATAAAAAGAAAACCAAAAGTTGTGTAGTTATAAGTGTTTCAATAATTTAGAATTTAAATTTAATGTGTTATGTAAACCATACTTTAAATTCCCACCCTCTTTCCCATCCGTAATTTGTAATTCCTATTAACCTCGAGACGGCCGCGAGGAATCGGCTCTATCCTCCTAACTTTAGTTTTAAGATAAATGATGTATAAAAGTATGAAAATTTGGCTCTGTAAAGTTTATTCGATTGAGCCTGTACAAATAAATGATTATTAAAAAAAAAAACATGCGCTACCCGGTGGTGTATATAAACAAAGGAGAAGAGCTGTCGGTGAGGTCAGAAGAGTCCAAAATAACCAAAACAGTGTTGAAATCTACTCAAAAATCAGTTATTAATTATACCTTCTTTTTCAAGGTTGATACTGTGCAAACTATTGTTTGAACTTGAAAATAATTATTAATCCACAACCTGAAAGAAAAACATGGAATCAGTGAAAAAATTGATTAAAAGGTGCCAGGGATTTCACATGATGACAAAAAATCGTTAATTCTTCATGTCTTTGTTTATTTTTCAACATCTTCTAGAAACGATGACACTTGCATTTGGATTGTTTATATTCTTGTATGATTTCATTTTCTTGATCTGGTTTTCACACTTGCTTGTATAATATATTCAAAGATCGAAAACACTAAATAGGAAAATTGTTTGTTCATTAACATTTTATTTATAGAAAAATTTTCGCCATTCTAGGTAAAAAATCATGCTCCGTATTTAGTGGATGCGATTTCTCATCATCGTTTAGGTTTAAGTTTTTGCATTTAAAGCGCACTGGTCAACGAATCGTGTCTTGGGAAATCTCACAATATCAACAATGGAAAGAAAAAAAATATCCAGCAAAAATAACAGTCGCTCATCCATTCAACAATGAAAAAATCTTTTTCACGGAAACATTAAACTATGAGTTATGTACAACAGATTTAGCAATGTTTTGTTTTTTTCCCACTAGTGTAATTATTTCTAGCAACTTGATCGCTTTCAAGTCTTTTTATTCAATCAGGCTTAACAACAATGCCAACGATATCATTCACGGGTGTATGTGTGTTTTGGTGACGAAAACTAAATCGAGAAACAATTTATTTAGATTTTTTTTCTTCAATAATTCAGTTATTATAACGGCAAACCGCAAACAATTGAGTATTTCATACTTTTGGTTCTTTCCAACATAGTTACACGAGATTTAGCAAAGTTTGATTACTTTGACATTTATGTGACTTTTATTTCTTAATTTGTTCTGTTGTTGAACAACGAAATTAATTTCAAAGAGTTTCTTATGTTTAATGATAGCAGGATTTTACAAGAGATCGAAAACGAGGGTGCACGAGAGGTGAGGAAGAGGTGATTTTCTTTTTCAAATTCACGAACAGTGGCGCGGAATTAGCCTTGATTTGCTTAGCATTATTTTTTTGTTTGTGAAATTTCACATCAAAAACAGTTTTATTTTCTTTGTGGGTTTTGCTTCGGAAACCATCGGTTTACTTAGTACACGTAGATGACGTTTGAATTTGTTTTGTCTTGGGCCTTATTCAGTTTTAGAACATTTTTAGAACGGTTTGTTTAAAGGATTTGTTTGGTGATCTTTTCAAGACAACATTTGTTTTATATAAGTTAAAGAAGCTGAATTTAGATTATATTTTGCAGGTCATACAATTTTTGCGGATCGAGTTTAGTTCTACTAGGTAAGTATTATGTTTGCTCTTTAAAATGGATTCATCATCATTTTGTATGGTTTATAAAATTTCCTTATGTTTCTGCAGTATTGCTCTTCTTCTTTTCCTTGATTTGTTGTGTTGTCAAATTTGAAAGTGAATATTTGAACAATCTGAAACAATCATTGATCAGTATTTACTAATTTCATCTCATCATGAATATTTGATTTCGTCCAAATCGGTTGGAGAGGGGAACATATCGTAACATTTTCTTCTAAATGCAATTGAAGAATCCAAGCAAAGCTAAAGTGAGGTTTAAGCTTATCGTAGCGCTAAAACTGAAATTGATAATACCTTCCTGGCTATTTTTCAATCCGTATGGAATTTTTCAGTAAGGTAATTTTCGTCGATTTTCTTACCTTTTAATCACCAATTACTTTACGTAGACAGCTAGAAAAACCATTTAAACGAGCGCCATCTACAACTTTTAACTCACTTTTCGTTACCTGGATTCCTCTATGGTTGTAACTTTACATCATAAAGGAACCGGTGAGCAACCTTCAAAGACAAGTGTAGAACAAGAACAATAAAGGAGGCAATATCAACGAACAAAAAATGTTATATTCAATTAATTAGCAAAAATCAAGAGAGACAACAGTGGCCATCGCGAAATTGTCGAAAAGCCAATTATAGTCATCGCGCGTCGCAAGGCAGCGAGTAATAGTATTTTCACTAAAATGCTCTGAAGGAGAAGCCCTCGAGTGGAAGGAAAATGGAATTTTCTATGCAGTTCGCATCTAGCAGGCTGGATACATATCGCTAGGACCAATTCATCGCATCTGAAGAGAAATTTGATGGCGGTAGCTCAACGCAATATTGTCCCGTGAAAATGATTTCTAAATAATAAATTAAATTAGCGGAAAGTGGAGAAATGTGAGCGAGTGACAATCAGCGGATGGGGCGGAACTGATGATGCTTCAAGGGGTCCGATTTCACGTATCGGTGAGCTTCAAAACTGACCACCGTCTCTACTCCACCACTAAGCCTCTCGGATCCGCCACCGCCACCGCCATCAAGCTTCCCTAGGTTCCTTCTGCCGTTTCCATTGCTATTGGCGCTTACGCTGGTTACCATGCCCATTAGCGCTCGCTTCCTGCGTCGCCGCTCACTCGTGTTTTGCTGCCGCTGCCGCAGCTGCCCTACACTGTTTTTGTTCCTTATCCTCCTCATTTGCCTCGTAATCTTCGTAATCTTCAGATCGCCGGCTATTTTTGAAGAATCAAGCATCTTCTTACCACTACTTCTCTTCTTGTTCCCTTATGCGCTTGGCATCACCTGCGTTCTTCTTACCCTTTCGACCTGCTCGTTGCTGGCCTCATAGCCAACGCCGTCTCCTGCAAATGCTCCAGCAACTGTTTGTAGCATTCTCGCACAACCGGAATGTTTCCAGGAACTCGTTCAAGTCGACTAACCCGTCCTTGTTGATGCTCCATCATCCGACACATATCCAGTAGCTGTTCGTGCGTGTTGTGTGGAAAGTGCTTTTCAACCAGATCGCACGCTTCGCGTTAGCTTCGCTTCAGCGAAATCTGCCCGCTGTTATCTTTGTCAATATTCGGAAAATCGCCTCCAAGCTGCTATTTTGTACAGCGATTCCGCTACCGACATCGTCCCGTTCTGAGCGCATTTCTACGAATGGAGAATTAAAGTCAATCAATCCCGCCGGGGAATAATCAACAAAGGTACACTTACAAATGAATCCGTATCCAGCAGATGGAGCGTTTTGTTGTAGCTGACTTCCGACACAGACGTGGTACTGAAGCGGTTGGGTTATCAAGCAGGGCCGCTTGTCACCGCAACATTCGCCACGGCAGACCCAAGTTGGTGGCAGTTTCCAGTGCTTCGCACCCTTTGTTATGGTGAGCATACCTGGAAAATGTAGATAGAGGTTAGATTGATGTTGGATGAGAAATGTCAAAGGTGGTGTGGAGTAGAAAGCTGGAATCTTCCGTGACGCTGAAGGAAGGGAAGCGGCGGAACTTCTGTGCTCATATTTCATTCTCTTCCTTTGAAATGGAAAATTGTTGGTATGAACTGCATTACAATTGCAAAGCAGACATTCCAATCCTTGACGGTGGGGACAGAAGGAAATAGAGTATTTTGATCGCGTTGATTCCTAGAAAGATGTGCGCATAAAAAACGTAAGGTTTGTTAGTTCATTTTCCCGACATGCTTTAAGCTGATATTTGAACGGGGATAGGCGTGTTCGAAAAAGTGACTTCGGGGGGATTCTATGGTTTATCAGTGTTGATACTTTTAACATGGCATGTACACCGTGTCCAATATTTTCTAATACAAAGTGAAACTGCATTTGTTCCTTATTGGCACTCAAGAGCTGAATTGATTGAATTGGGAATGGACATTGATTAAAGGCTGCAAGGTGTACTTCGAAACAAGAAGTTCTACAACAGTGAACCATTTTCAAATCGCTAGCTTCATATTGATTGTTCTTAAAGGGTGACCCACATCAAATTGCATCACGGAAAAAAACGCTGTTGAAAATTAGCTAGTTGGCCGATCCTTTTCAAACTTTCAGACAAAAAAATTTAGCTCAATAAGAGGTGTTTCGATCAACATTTGGTCGACTTAATGTATTTCCTTTCATCGTGCATTCGTAAATTTTGAAAACGTGTCGCCGGAATTTAACTTCATTGAAGCCGTTCCGGAGCTGAGAAGTATCTCAGCTAGTAAGCTGTTATGGAATACTTCTATGTATTAAAGTTTTCTGTATGTTCTGTATGATACAATATGGGTATATTATAACAATTTAAACATAGATGTATACAACACCCTTCCTGATGTTCTATGCATCATTTCCCATGCTCGGTTCTGATGCACCTGCAAAAGAAAACTCAAAAATCAACCTGCAAATAAGTTCAGGAACAAACTTTAGTAAGACATAGTTGTTTTCTTAGGTAATGATTTCAAGATGATTGAATTCCACTGCACCGTTCTAATGAAATGCAAAAGAACAAGTCGATAACTATTACGACATTTTCAAACTTGTGTAAATTTGTTCATTATTGACCGAAATTTATCAAATGTTGCTCAGTTTCGCTTCAAAGTGTATTGTTTACATCCGCTCAGTTGAGTTATCAGTTGAAGACAAAATAGTCGAAAGGTCGAAAGTTACATTTGTAAACAATAACCTCTAGCGTATTTTTCTTAGATCTGCTTGCTCCCACAATCGAAATAGCACCAAAAACAGATAGAGGGAGTTATTACCTTCGGTAGTGGATATAGATGTTAGCAACACGGCATCTCCAGGAAATTCACGTTTCAAGTCATTGTTTACAATTGTTCCTTTCGACCTTTTGACGATTTTGTCTAGAGTTGTCAGTAAGATTCCGGTCGAGAAGGAAGATAATCAGCAGCAACTGCTCGGGAAAGGATTGTGTTCACCCACATCGCAAGTAACAAATTAAGTTTTATTCCAGCTGTCTAACACTCGTCCCGGTTTGGTGATAAAACTACATTAAAAACTGTTTTGTCCACCAACAACACCTCTATGCATCTTTAAAACTGAAATTTGTTCAAAGTGGTCCACACAATAAACGGTTGTGAAACAAGATAATGAAATCTTTATAAGACCATAAAGATTTTAAAATTGTTTTAGAGAAAGATGTTCTGATCACTTGAGAACCTTCATAAAACCTATTGGCTGCCATCAAAACCAGCATAGGGCCAAATGGCCACAACAGTCAAACTTCACTATGATATCGTGATTGGTTTTTGTTGTTCTGCTTTGTTCGATTCTCTGCTCTTCTGATTCATTCAACAGTAAATAATATCTAGGAAAAAAAATTCGGGTTGCGGGAAATTTTGTTTGATAGCAAAATATCCAACACAAACTGATTTTTTCTTACAGCGTATCATGCTCCAAATCATATGCGCATCTAATTTTATGGTGAATATTTTCACGGTAAAAGCAGAAAATTAATGCGGCTCGGAGTTTATGTGAGTTTACATCAACAAAAACAAAATTGAAACATTTATGAATATCCGATAAATTAATAATGTAATTCATGAAAAATTATGGAATTTAATAAGGTTATCTTAAAGAATGTCAAAATTGGTTTCTGATCTACAGTTCATTTGCAATACATTTAACATTTGGTGTATTTCCACATTTCAATTTTTATATTTCAATATGGCGATTGAAAAATGTCACAGTTATGCCAAATAACCAATTTATCTTCGTAATGGCTGCTTTGAAACTATTCGGTCATATGGTGACTTTTCTCAATGCCAATACGCTGTTTATTGCCTTTACTAGAGGCAAAATGGGTTTGAAATGCTTTTACAACTGACCATTATAAGATAACTTGAGTGAGTCCTAAAATGGCAATTCAAAACAGCATTTTACGAGTTCATAAAGTCAAAATAAAAGCTTTGATAGGAGTATGAGGAATATTAGAAACAAGATCTTAAGATCTTTGTAAAGAATATGTGTAGGGTCTCATAAACCTGACTTAAATTTAAAACCTATTGGCACCACTTACTGCCATAATAAAACTATATTAATTTCTAGTGGCTTTTTTTTTTTTTTTTAATGTAAAATATTGTTTATTTAGTTTTGTACTTAAATAACATATCAAACAAATCAAAATCAATGATAAAAGGAAAGGGAATCGATCTCTTGCAGGTGACGGTTGATGAGTAGCGATTTACATTTGATCGCCGGCAATTGTAGTTTAAGACCGCCTTGCTCTCTGCTACGCGCCAACTGCTGCATTGAAAAGGCTTTCATAAAACTTTAATAAAACTTAATAGAGCTGGGTAGTTTAGGCAATGGTACTTGGGATTTAAAATCCTGGTCTGTTGCATCGCGCCTTCCGAATACTGCTGAATATACCTCATTTGACCGATTCAATGGTCCTTTAGTAATTCTGATGACAGTGGACCACAAGCCGGGAACAGAGTACTATGCAAAGATTTCGTATTGAAAACGTTCAAGTTTCAGAACTTCCAAACTTCCAAATCGGAACGAACGCCAGCAGAGTGTTGCCAAAACGCGTGCCTGGAACCTCGACACGAAGCTGCTAACAAAATGGTGGTGCGTCATTGATGATGAGACCTACATCTAAGCGGATTTTAAGCAGTTGCCAAAAAAATTCACGGGTAAGGACAAGTTTGCTGTGTATGACCGTTTCAAAGGGAAGACGCTGTCGATATTCATCGCTTCGTTGTACCTGTTTTGGCAGGCGATCTGCACTTGTGTAAAACAGAGTATAGCATATCATTCGTTTCCAAAGACATGGTGTCTTGATGGTGAGATCAAACACCACTGAGTGCCTCCAAAAATCGTTGGTTTAGTCTAATTTGGCTAAATGCCAGAACTTCAAAACCTTGCAGGACTGGTATGCAACTAATTCTGTAGATTTTTTACACCAAAAGACAACCACCATCAAACTGTTTTGAACTTCGTCCTATCGAAACAGAATTGGCCAATAATGTAGCGCAAACCTCGGAAGACTAAAGAAAGGTCAAATGATTAGAATTTTACTCAAACTTATTCTAAAATTGATTAGCGTATGTTGGCAGAAAAAATACATACACTGAACTATTCACTGGAAAATCATGGATTTGGGTCGCACCTAATACTACTTAAACATGACAACTTAGGATAACTGCTCTTTTAGAGTAATCATGTAATCTAAAGGGTGCTTCGATCAAAATTTGGTCGACTTAAACTTGACGCATTTCCTTTCATCGTGCATTAAACAATTTTGCAAACCCCCCATTTTGAAGATGTGAGCGTGTAGCATCATGCCTTTGTTATGATTTTGAAATTAGCACTTCAGTTATCAAAATGTCGTCGAAGAAAGAGAAGCAACGCATCAAAATTTTGCACGTTCATGGCGAAAATCCAAACTACTCTCACGTCAAGTTGGTGAAATTGTTGAATGTGGCTAAATCAACTGTTACCAACGTATTGAAAATGTTCGGTGAAAGTTTGTCGACTGCCAGGAAAGCTGGATCGAGGGGAAATCGAAAGCCGGAGGCCACAGCGACGACAAAAAGTTGCCCGCTGTTTCGAGCGGAACCTCAACCTCTCCGTGCGAGATGCCGCAAAGAAGCTGGGAGTGGCGCCTTAAACCGTGGGTAGAGCTAAAAAACGAGCTGGACTGTCAACTAACAAGATAGTGGTGACTCCAAATCGCGACGATAATCAAAACACGTCGGCCAAAGCACGATCGTGAAAATTGTACCCGACAATGCTGACGAAGTTTACAGTCCTGGACAGGAATTTTATACGGCAGATATTTTCAAGCACATTAAACTGTCAATGTTCACGAAGAAATATCTGGTGTGGCAGACCATCTTTACCTGTGGCTTGAAGAGCAACGTTTACATTGTGACCAGAACCGTCAACCAGAAAATTTATCTGAGCGAGTGCCTACAAAACCGTCTACTGCCTTTCCTAAAGCAAAACAATAGTTCCGTTCTGTTTTGGCCGGATTTGACATCTTTCCATTACGAAAAAAAAGGCCATGGAGTGGTATGCTGCCAACAACGTTCAAGTGATGCCCAAGTACAAGAACCCTCCCAACACGCCAGAGCTCCGCCCAATCGAACAATATTGGACCATCGCCAAGCGGAACCTAACGCATACTCAACAAGCTGTTGTGAGCGAGAAACAGTTCAAGGCAAACTGGCGTTCTGTGGCGAATGAAGTGGACAAGGAGACTGTACAAAATCTTATGGCAGGTGTTAAACGAAAGACCCAGCAATTCGCATTCGGTAAAAAGAAAGTTTAGCTGAATATTTCTCCTGTAACCCAGAGTTAACTGAACTTGAAAAAGAAAAATAATTTGACTTATTGATAAAAACTTTGCTCAACTCACACATATTACTGTTTGATCAAATTTTGATCGGAACACCCTTCAATTTTGGCATATTTATTTCATTCAACTTCAATACCATAACCTTACGCTCGCACTTTACACTTAACTTTACTCTTATTTTACTTTTAGAATTTTAATGTTTGTTTAAATTTTTCTTTAGTGTTTGTGAGATTGCCCTTCTGCCGCAATGAAAAAGCGTGAAGTAGCCTCGATTTTGTGGCAGGTTGTAGAAAAAAAATGCAAAATTTGGACATCCATGAGGTTTTTTTTTAAAATTAATACAGACTAACAGTTTTATAACAATCTCTTCCCTTTAATCCAAAATCAACCAAACTAACTTATCGTTTCTAAAACAAAACACTAGCCTGTAATCATAGTCTAAAAGAATTACACTTACACTTTCTTCATCGATCACGCATTTAACGGTCAATTTAAATGTTTCCTAGTTGGTGGCGCACATATTCGATTCACTTAAGTTTGACGTTAGCACACTATCGCCATCTGTTCAGTTTTATCACCCGTGCTCAACATGTGGCGATAGTGTTTTAGTGACGATGACTTTTAGTTGACAATGATCAATATGTTATGTCTACTTGTCTGTGCTGTAATTTTAACTATTCGACAAGCATTGATTGATTATTTCTCCCGCTGGCTAAAAGTTGAAAAAACCATGCTCGATTCAATGTTCAGTTCTTGGCAATCAAAAAAGCTAGTATTCAAACCAATGTTATAGTTTTCGGAACCCAAATAATACTAGATTAAGCAGCTTAATTTATATTTAGAAAGTCTATCAACGAGAAATGTTATTTGAACTATTTATGATAACGGGGTATAACTAAAAAATAAGAATTTTCTTTAGGGGTCATTGCAAAAAGACTTGTTTATAAAAAGAAAAATTGAATTATTTATTTTGTAGGGAAGTCTCTTTAATTAAGGAAAAAATAATGAACATTTGAATACGGTCCGTCATCCCGAGCTGGAGCGATTAATTTATTACCTGGCCTTGGTATTTTAGAGCGCTGCATATTAAAGAGGTGGAATACCTGAGGTTTATACCTGAGGTTTACACCTGAGGTTTATACTATAAAACTGTTCCCTCAATGTTATGCGAATTGAGGTATTCCCAGGTATCCCAAATAACTTTTAAGATTTATTTTGCCTGCAATTCTTTGGTATTTTGTTCAGGTATTGTACCTCTTAATCTGAGCTCTTTAATACCAAGGCTAGTTATCAACATCATAATTAGGTATTCATATGTTATTTTCTCCTGCTCGGGATCAGTTGTTCGACGAAGCTTTGTCCTGATGCTTGAACAGGAGCGTTGTACAGCTTCTTTGTCGATTTGGCGAATATTCTTCTATAGCATTTCAAGCTTATTGCTTGCTCTCAACTAAGTGTTTTAAATGCACTTCCACAGTTATTAATTGAGAGCTTTCGATGCCAGTTACCATTTTTGCATTAGTATGCCCAGGGAGTCGAGAAATTTCCTTAACGATAAATTCCTAGACCAGACCAGGAATCGAACCCAGGCACCTCCAGCATGGTGTTGCTTTGTAGCTGCGCCTTTACCGACTGAGCTAAGAGAAGACCCCCGATTTGGCGAATGCTTCTCTTGATTCTTTTAATCAGTTGTTTCCAGTTTCTGGCTCTGCAGTTATATTTGTACACCAGCGAACTCAGATATCCAAAGAAATCTACAATCGGGCGACAAATCGCAAATTTGTTGGATTGTGGTTTTTTGGTACATACGGGATGGTTTGGCTTTCCAAGAAGGCTTGTGTTTTTCTAGCATAATGTGGCGATGAACACGTTAATTCCATCTTCATGATATGTTTGAAGAAGTGGAACCAATATTTTCTTCACACAGTGAACTTGGCACACTTCTTTTAATAGCCGAACCACTGGGCTTGAACCATGGTTTGGACATTCATCTCTCAGATATGGCAATATAAAGCATGACCTTCTGCTCATACTTCTGCTTGAACTTTTATTTCATGATCGGAGATGCAGTAGAAATTTGATGAGAATAATATCGACCAGTTCCTGGGATGTGGGTTTTTGAGAGAGGAAACTAGAATCATCCAAACCGTAAGCGTAATTTCGTGTCGTCCAGCCACATTGGGATTTTATGGCGATATCTGTTGCTCTGTGTATTCTGGTGGTTTTGATTTCTTGTGGCAGACTATTTCTATCTTCTTCAACGTCTTGCAGATGTAAGGTTGCGTAGTCTTGAACTTTTTTGCTGCATCATATTGACTAATCGAATTCTAGTTAAAACTAAAATAACTATGGAGCAATCTATGTAGGGGAGCGGGACCTATTCTCACCATAGTACAAATATTGATCACATTCTGCAGTCATCCAACTTCAAACGTAAAAGTTGTTTAATCCAGTTGTTTTTCCAATAAATGAACGCAGTAACCAAGAATATATAATCCTGGCAAATAAAATTACATCTTGTATATAATTAAAACACAGAAAAAAATAATTAATTTAACAAGCGCAAAGTTTCTGTTAATCCAAGAGCAAACAATATATGCAATCTTCATACAACAGGCGTGATTTAGCGTTATCGCTTAATTTAATAAATATCCATATTATCTGCCAAATCTAGCATTTTTATGTGCATTAGATAACAGAAAATTCAGTGTTTCCTTTATCTGTGAAGCTACAAAACGTTTCGGAGACTTAAATTTCGTAAAAATAATGAGCAGTCAGATTTTCAACACAATTTATTACCTTTGCTCTACAAATTCGTCGTATTGATCTAACCGTACTAAGGAATATACTCGAGCCAGACTCCAAGTTTTCTCTTTAATTGCACTATATCCTCACACATTTTCGGTGCGTAATTGCACAAACCATAAAAAATCACACTTCACTTATTACACTAGCCACACGAGAATCTACGAATACGTGATAAAATACTAGCCAACTATGGGATTAATTTTCACAATCATTTATATACGCTTGCACCTATTCTGAACCGTGTTAACAATCGACATAATCGCTTGATGTTGCACTGCTCACATACTGTATAGCATACATGCATGCAGGTTATATGCATGCTACCCAACACGCGTGAAGTGCTGTCAAATGATCTACTTCCTTTTTGGGTGTAAAGGGCGATACGGTCAAAATTTGGTCAATATCAACTTGACGTATTTCTTTCAATTTTGCATTTAAAAAACCTGAACACCCCTCATTTTGAAGGTGTGTGTGTGTAGAATGTTGTTCCTATTTTGATTTTGGAATTCACTCTTCAGTTGTCAAAATGCCGTCCAAGCAAGAAGAGCAGCGTATCAAAATTTTGCTCGCGCATCGCGAAAATCCGAGTTACTCGCACGCAAAGTTGGCAAAATCGCTAAAAGTTGCCAAATCAACCGTTACAAATGTAATTAAAGTGTTTGGGGAACGTTTGTCGACAGCCAGGAAGTCTGGATCGGGGGGAAATCGAAAACCGGAAGCCGCTGAGACGACAAAGAGTGTTGCCGGTAGTTTCAAGCGAAACCCTAACCTATCTCTCCGAGATGCCGCAAATAAGCTGGGTGTATCGTCTACAACCGTGCATCGAGCCAAAAAACGAGCCGGACTATCGACTTACAAGAAGGTAGTGACTCCAAATCGCGATGATAAACAAAATACGACGGCCAAAGCGCGATCCCGGAGGCTGTACACGACGATGCTGACGAAGTTTGACTGCGTGGTAATGGACGACGAAACCCACGTCAAAGCCGACTACAAGCAGCTTCCGGGACAGGAGTTTTATACGGCAAAAGGAAGGGAAAAGGTAGCAGATATTTTCAAGCACACGAAACTGTCAAAGTTCGCAAAGAAATATCTGGTTTGGCAAAAGCCATCTGTATCTGTGGCTTGAAAAGCAGCATTTTCATAGCTTCCGGGACTGTCAACCAAGAAATTTACGTGAAAGAGTGTTTGAATAAACGTCTGCTGCCTTTCCTGAAGAAACACGGTTGTTCCGTACTGTTTTGCCGGATTTGGCATCTTGCCATTACGGTAAAAGGCCATGGAGTGGTACGCCGCCAACAACGTGCAGGTGGTTCCCAAGGACAAGAACCCTCCCAACACGCCAGAGCTCCAGCCCAATTGAGAAATACTGGGCTATTGTCAAGCGGAACCTAAAGAAGACCAAAAAACTGCTAAGGACGAGCAGCAGTTCAAGGCAAACTGGCTTTCTGCGGCGAAGAAGGTGGACAAGGTGGCTGTACAAAATCTGATGGCAGGGGTCAAGCGTAAGGCCTGGAAATTCGGATTTGGAAAAGCGTAAGCCTAACTGAATATTTTTCCTGAATTTTATACTAATTGAACTTGAAAAAGAAATTTAATTTGATTTTTTAAATAAACGATTTCACTGATTTACACGCGTTTTCCCTTGACCAAATTTTGACCGTATCACCCTTTAGTAGTGAAGACCGTTAACTCGTTTTTTTTTTCTTGATTAAAATCAGTACGATTAACATATGTACACAGATGGGATTAATGTTTTTCGTGATATTATTAATATACATAGATAAAAAGAAACATTGAATTTTCTGCGTTATCTAATGCACATAAAGGGAATGCTAGATTTAGCAGAGAATAATGGGATATTTCATGAAAATTTAAGCCAGATAACCCCTGAATCTAGCCTCTTGTATGAAAGATTTCAAAGATTGTTGTATGGCACATGAAAAATTGCAAACAATTTCGTTGTTTACGCTTCCGTTGGCTTGGAATTAAACGAAGGGTAATTTTACACGCTTGTTAAAATTAATTATTTTATTCTGTGTAGTTAATAGCAGTTTCAACTTTTCCGTATTAAATTGGAAGAAAATTATCAGAATCGAATGTTTTGTGTGTTGCTAAACGATTAACGCTAAGTGGACGAATAAATTGAGAATTACTTGTGTACTCAGTGTTCGGTATTCAGTGCATATTCACCGATTTCCACTGGATGTCTGCTCATTGAGCTCAAGATAGGTTCCGCTTCCCAACTATATGTCTATTTTTGTCCAATATGTTAGCCGGTTTCCCACTACCACTCCTACGAGCTGTTTCTGAGCATGCCAGGATACGATATATGGTTGAAACTGGAAAACATTCTAGATTTAAAAGTGGTTCACAGTGAACTTTTACCCGGGATTTATGTTCGTTTGATAGAACTGTACAATCTGCTCGCGTTATGCCCCTTGCTTGGACGGCATTTTAAACAAAACTGAACAAGTTTGAACAAAACAAAACATGCCATTATGTTGGGGAAATAGAGTCAATGTTTTTACATAGTCTCTCCTTTCTCTGTGCACGTTTGGGATTTGGCATGAGAGTTAAAATCATTCTTATTTTTTAGTTATATCCCGTTAAGTTACAAAAAATCGCCTGTATATCAATGACAGGGACAATAAAAAGTACACCGTCAGTGTCATTGGATGCCTCCTTTATATACTACCTTCACATCAATTTGTGAAACTAAAAGCAGCAAACATTGCTCTTATATCACTAGAATACTAGATGGAGGTCTGGTAGGACATCTGAAAATCCACAGGACTTCAATTTGAACTTAGATATAAAAAACAATTGAGAATTGGATGCCAACGAAGGCCAACTACGTTGTTCCCTTCAAAGTGGTTAAACCAAACCGCTAGTCTGGTGGACACGTCCAGTATCTATTATTTTTTATACGGATGTGTCCAAGATGCCGGAGAATACCGGAGTCGGGGTTTTTGGCCCTGGTATCATCTATGGGCCGGAGCCCTACTGTATTTCAAGCAGAAATTCTAGCCATAATAGAATTTGCTAGGATCTGTATATTTTCGGACAGTCAACCAGCGTTAAATGCACTAAAGTCATTCACTTGTCAAGCGCAGCTAGTGTGGGAATTCATTCTTTCGCTAAAACAATTGGCTAGTAGGAACAATTGGCCCAGGAACAATCCTGGGTGCCCGGCCATTGTGGAATTAAAGGAAATAAAAATGCCGATAGACTAGCAAGACAAGGCTCTGCTTCAAGATTCGTCGGTCCCTTTTTGTGGTGTCCCTCAGTGTACGTTGAGGACGAAACTTAAAACCTGGAAAATGTCCATGGTAGAATCCAATTGAAATGCCACGGATACATGCCGGCAAACAAAAAAGTTCATAAAACTTTGTGTAGCTATTAAATTTGAGAAGAGGTCTAATGGTAGTAAGGGTATCTAAGCCCTCCCTTAGCTCAGTCGGTAAAAGCACACGGCTACAAAGCGACACCATGCTGGAAATGGCTGGATACGATACCCGGTCTGGTCTAGGAAATTTTCGTTAAGGAAAATTTCTCGACTCCCTGGGCATAGGGTATGATTGTACTTGCCACACAATCACACTAATGCAAAAACAGTACCTGCTATAGAAAGCTCTCATATAATAACTGGACAAGTGCATTTAGAATATTAAGTTTAAGAGCAAGCAATAAGTGAATTGCGAAAGCAATAAGCTTGAAACTCTAAGAAAAAAAGAAAGGGTCCAAGGGTACTTAAAAAAAATGGGAAAAACCGCATCATCCGTTTTTGTCAATTTGAAAAAGGAACAGCTGAACATATACTTTGCAGTGCTCAGCAATATTCAATCAAAGGACGTCTATATTTGGAAAACAAAAAAATAATGTAGTGGATCAGTGTTGCTTTAGATGCCTATTCTGAGATCTGTACGTACCTTTGCATAGTGCATATTGCCGTAAAACAGCGCCATAATCATCATAATCATCAACTCTAACGAATTTTTGTCGTTTAAAATTTAATTTCTGATAAAAAAATGTGATCTCTGTGTTCCGGTTAGCGAAGAGTAAAAGTGTTTACAATTGCATTAACATTATTTTGATTATGACGGCTGTTTGCACGCTAATGTATGATGATTCTCAGTATTGGGTAAACCATAACCAATAGACATATATTGAAAATCAAATGAATTTCCTCAGTTTCGATTTAAAAGAACTACCAGATACATCTTGTCCAACCAGTTCCGATCCGAACGATAATTTAAACATTTGGCAAGTACCTTAATAAGTCGGAGTGTTCCACGTTCCTAACTGAACAAACTATACGGTTAACCTTTCTGTCATCCCAAATCAACAATCAAAGAGCAATAAACTTACTTCCTCCAAAGGCGTGCGGAATTAAATTGTCACAGACTAGCAGAAAATAAATGCCTTTTCATCGTCCTGCTGATGCCGTGCGTAGCCTTTGTCATTGGCTGCAACCCTGGATAATACCGCATCCAGTTTGGAACCATTTGTTATCATCCCAAGAGGGGTTTTCAACGAGTGCCTTGTTTATAAGACCGGCGTAAGCTTGGATCCGGAATTATCAAAGCTTCTTCTTGTCCTTCTTCTCTTGGCATTATATATCGGGGTGATGCTAAATTTACGACCACCCACCATCCGGTGCAAAAATTGGACTGTCCTTCCCGGATGGTTGAACCAAAGTTTGCCCCTCAGTATGCACGACTTGCCAAAAGGGTTCTGTAGCGTGAAAACTGTTTTATGAACAACTCATCAAACTGCGGGTGACTTATTCGAGGTTTTCTCTGCCCTGTTTTGCGAGGTTGGCCGTAAGTCACCAACACTGTGACGATAGCATTTCAGTTTATAGCTTCTTGTTCTCTCAATTTTCTTACGCTCGGTTCGAAAAGGAGCTCGAAAAAGGAACGGCCATTGACGGAGTAGTGGGCGCACTAAAGTGGCAACAAAATATTGCAACCGGCATCGTCTTGGTCGCAATAATAAAAAAAATGATGACGACGACGACGACGCCGACTTGAGGGACCGAAAAATAACGTTAGAAGGCGGAAAATCGGTTAAGCTCTACTGCACTCGTAAATGTACTGGTTCTTCGCGGAAGTTGATAGGTGTGGTTGGTTGTCCTTTAGGAAGGTAAAATGCAGAGTTAGAATTCAGCAATCATACTTCCATGCGACTGACGAAATCTTGTTCCGCACGAAATATCCTTTTCAGGTTCCAAAATTAAATCATAACTTCTGCTTTGTCCTTCTTGCAACAAAGCATAAAAAACTTTACTTTGTATGACTTTGTTTCGGTTCGTTTATGTTTTAATTACTTTGTTCCTTCTGGTCTTAACGACTTAGCACCGTTTTTATGGGTTTCATATTATTCCACCTGGCCCATCTTGGGCACTCGAAACTGATTTCCGGCGGCAACATTAAATGGGATGAAATGTATGCGCCAGTCATTTTTTCGTCTCCAGCGAAAACCAGGTTTTTTAACAGTTGAATCTTCAATCAACAGTATCTGCAAGTAGCACATAATTAAAACGAGGTTAATAGTGGTGTGAGTCGAATGCAAATGTATGCCATGCGATGCGCTTGTCTCTCGATTCATTTAATGTTTCTTTCTGTGCCAATCATTGTATGTCGATGAACTTTATATTGTTCGACTATTATTCGTACAACATAGAAGGGTTAAATTTATGTTTTGTCACGAGAGAACAGAGTTTTCCATAGTTTATATGGGATTCCCTTGCTACAACAAGCCATCAGTTAGAACATTCCCTTATAGTATGATTCTTTCGACATACAGTATGTAATTTTCCTGTTATCGATTCAAATAAAAGTTGATAAAATGAATGTTGTTATGCGTTTGGTCCATTATATAGTATCTATCATTATACCATTAAATATACTTGAATTAATCTTGCTTTTGAAAATCTATGCCAAGATCAACAGAAAAGGGAACTAAAACATCCAAAAAAAGTTAATCCATCCAAACATGCTTAGTACCATTTTGCCGTGTATTAAGCGGTTCCTGTCGTGATTCAAATTTGAGTTCTCGTGTTTCGAAATGCCTTAAAACGCACAAATTTCGCTGAGTATCCGAAAACTTATCATAGAGCATCACAGATGCGGTAAAAGCTACCGTCAAATTGCTAATATCGTTAAGATACGTAAAGATACGGTTGCCAAAACTGTTTAGAAGTACAAAAAGAGTGGTTCTTTCACACCAGAAAAGCGATCAGGGCAACCGGCGAAGACAAGTTCCCGGATTGACAGGGCTATCGCCAGAAAGGCGGAACAAGATCGAGGTTTGTCAACTCCAAAAATTGCAAAGCAAGTTGAGAGTGAATTTTCTATCCATGTGACACCTCAAACAATCCGAAATCGATTGCATCTACAAGGTCTGAAGGGTAGAGTGGTAATTAAGAAACCATGGATGTCAGCGAAAAACATTAAAAAACGATTGAAATGGACTCGAGATTATATTACATGGACAGTCGATGATTGGAGAAAGGTCATTTGGTCAGACGAGACTAAAATAATGCTATTTGGGTCTGATGGTATCACACGAAAATGGCGCAGAACCGGTAAAAGTCTGAAAACCCAGCCTACAGTCAAGCATGGTGGAGGTGCGTTATTGCAACATCATTAATTTTCAACTAACTTAACAAGCTTTTATCATTTTCTGTGCAGGTAGAGTCATTGTTTTGGGCTCGATGGCTTCGTCTGGCGTTGGAGAGCTCGAATTCATTGACGGAATAATGACAAAGGAGGTTTATCTGGACATACTGAACTTTCAGCAAGTGCACAAAAGCTGAAGCTGTGCCGGAGATACACGTTCCAGCAAGATGGGGATCCAAAGCACAATGTCATGAAAATGGTGACCGATTTTTTTCACTCCAGGAATTTGACAATTAAGAAAACACACAGCCGTAAGCTCTAACACAGAACGAGAGTTGCTTCTATTCAATCGTGAGCAGGGATTTAAATTTTCGCCGATCTGAGAAGAAAAATGTTCCTTTTCGCCCTTGCTGAGAAAGACCAGATCGGCACAAAGAGCGAGAGATATTTGATCAAGCAAAGTAATTCTCGCGAGAAAAGCAACGATGATAATATATTTTCACTCTATAAAGAGAGCCGATAATTTCGTTCCTTTTCGGCGTTACTTTTCAGGCGATAAAATTTTTTCACTCTTTTCGAGAACCCGATTTTGTGCCTTTTACTAAAAACGTTTGAATTTCTGCTATGAGTAACACGAACAGGTGTTACAAGCTATGGAATCTTCTAAATGTTGAGAGATGATAAAGTGTTCTCACCGATCTTGAAGGAGCGACTTTTTCTGCTTGGATGGGAGAGGATCATAAATTATCAGCGACCAATGAGAGCCGATAATATTGTCGATGCTGTTTGAGCGATACGTTGCTTATACGAGCCATGAGCGATCATTTAAATTTCTGGTCGTGAGTAGCTAGCGTGGGAACTGCTACTCAGTTTTTGTTTTTTTTAAGCTGGGTTAGTATGAGAGTATGAGAGTACGAGAGGAATTCGGATAAAGTAGACCACTTCCGAAGATCTAACCAAAGCAGTATAATCTTCATTTGATTATGTGGTCAATTTTACACAAGTACAGTGCAAATAGGGATAACAGTGATGGGTCCAATACTAAAAACCGTAAGTTATATAAGTGTTCGCAAGTATGAGGGAAATTCGGTTAAAATTGACCACTTCCGAAGATCTAACCATAGCAGTATCATTTTCATTCGAGTTTGCGAATAATTTTACATAAGTACATACAGTGCAAATGAGGATAATAGTGATGGGTCCAATACTCAAAACCGTATGTTTTATAAGTTTCCACAAGTATTCGGGAATTCGGGTAAAATGGACCACTCAAGTATTCGGGAATCAGGGAATTCGGGTAAAATGGACCACTTCTTCTCAAAAAATCCCAAAGCGCCGTCTGGAATTGATACCAGACCGAGTCTCTTATTTGTTTACCAAGTAAGGGAATGCATCGAAAATAAGCTATCCACATACATTTGCGTTTCAAGCACGTTTTTTCTTAATGGTTTTCAAGTACTCATCGTAACTTGCGCTATATACAATACAAATTAAAAGTGATGAACTTTATAGTTCGACTAATGTTTCTTATGTGAAATTTTATGCAGAATTCAAAAAAGCTATCAAAAAAAATTAGAGTGGAAATTTTTTCGATGTATGGATAAAAGTTGATTTTTTATTAAATGGACAAAAATACACTTGCTTGAAATGGAATATCTCCAAAGCGAGTGATTCCATTTCAAATATTTTGTCATCAAATGAAGCAAAATTAGATTTAATACTGATCTTCTGAACATTGCTATATTCTAAAAGTAAAATTTCCGACGGTATTTATTAGTATACATAATTTTTTTGCGATTTTTTTGGAGATTTGTAAAAAAATTGTGCTAAACATATGCTTAATACCAAAATAACGATAACAAAAAAAAATCATTTGGCGCTCTAAGGGTCAAAGAAAAAAATAAATAAAAAAAGGGCTCAATGGTAAAAATCGGTTGAGAAATGGGGAAGTTATGCTGGTTTTTTGAAAAAGTGCAGAATTGCGGAAAAAACAGAGATTTGAAAGAAATACACCACACATACACATACACACACACACACACACACACACACAGGATTTGGTTTACCTACTGTTCTATTGTTTGGTAAGATATTCTGGCACCTAATTTTAATAGCTATTGGTTTGAAGGGTTACCAACAAAACAAATTGTGACAGTTTGTTGTTCAGTTATTGGAGTGAAAAAAATGTGCGCTGCAAACCGGGAATTCAAATGCAAAAATAATCCACAAAAGTTTTGTTATGCCTGTGGCGTCTACATTTTTACGACACCGCTTAAATTCACTGATTAACTTCAATATGCGTTCCGTTTTTATTTTGAAATATGTCCGGAGAATCTAGATAAACCATGGGTGCCTAACGTTCTGTGTAATTCGTGCAAAACATGCCTGGCTAGGTGGATCTTACCTGCTATCCATGGTATGTATGGCTTACCACTGGTCCCATTCAAATTTCTCATATACACTCTCATTTCTATCATTGTAAAGCCGCTATTTGTCCTTTGGTAAGGCAGTTATTTGGAATGAACCTCTTTTCCAAGCAACGGATTGTTATATCTGCCTCACCGAAGTTCAACAACATGGCCGCCATAAGTCGGTGCAGTATGCTGATGCACAATCCGTAGAAAAACCAACTCCACATTCGAATTTTAACCAGTACCCTATTTGCCCAAAAGGCGAAAAAGGGAGTCTTCATTTGAAGATCCTGTCCAGCTGGTTAACGAGAACGCAGATCAAAGCGACACAGAATTTGAAACAAAACCATCATTATTTTCCCAAGCAGAACTCAATGATTTGGTACGTGATTTGGAATTGTCGAAACAGAAATCTGAACTGCTTGCATCACGCTTAAAAGAAAGAAATATATTAGAGCCTGGTGTGACAATTTCGTACTACAGAAATCGTGATGAACAATTCGCTAAATACTTTTCCAAACAAAATAACGGTAGTTTTTGCTGAGATGTAAACGGTTTGTTTGAAGAATTTGGGGAGCATCACAATCCATGTGAATGGCGTTTGTTTATCGACAGCAGTAAACTGAGTTTGAAGGCTGTTTTACTGCATCAAGGAAACAGGAAACCCTCGTTACAGCTGGCTCATGCAGTTACATGAAGGAATCAAATAATTCTCCCACCGTTACATTTAAAACTTGGGCTCTTCAAGAATTTTGTGAAAGCGTTGGAAAAGAATGGACCTGCATTTGAATATCTGAAATCAGTATTCCCAAATATATCGGATGCAAAGATTAAGGAAGGTGTTTTCGTGGGTCCTGAAATAAAAAAAATGATTGAGGACAAAAATGTCTTCGCAGTTTTGGCTCGTGATGAGCAAGAAGCGTGGAAATCTTTTCGACTGGTTGTTACGAATTTTCTAGGAAACACTAAAAGTGCGGATCATGTTGAAGTTATTGAGAACTTGCTGAAAAACTATAAGAAAATAGGTAATATTAAATCTAAAAGTAACTTTTCAAGTTACCCATGTTTCATGTACATAGTTTATAATTCCTTGCTCTTCATGACTATTGGTGTGAACATGTCATTGAAAATCCATTTCCTCCACTCACATTTGGATTTCTTCCCACCGAATCTTGGCGATGAAAGTGATGAATACGGTGAACGATTCCATCAAAAAATGAAGCAAATAGAACGATGATATCAAGCCTTTTGGGACGAATCAATGCTAACCCTAGTATCACACTTGTTGCCATTTGGTTGAGAAAACATAAATATGACTTGCTTAGTCATAATCAAGTTACTACAACTAATTATGATTGTAGTGTGCTACTTGGGAAGTGACAATTGTTGTTTTCTAGTTAGAGAAACCAAAACGACGCATAAACGACAGAGCTCAAGTTTGAATCATTTTTAAGTTTTTATAAACTTATTTTAAAGAAATTTGTCTATAGTGTTTAAGAATGACAAAAAAAACGGTGTGTGTGTGTGTGTGTGTGTGAGAGAGAGAGAGAGAGATGGGCGTATTTCTTTCAAATTTCTGAAGCATAGCTTCCTCATTTTTCAACGGACTTTCACCAATGACCCCTTATTTTCTTCGTTTTTTCTTTGCCTTCAAGCTACATATGCAATATATTTTTTTGTTGACGTTATCTTGGTATTATGTTTAGCACTTTTTTTACAAATCTTCAAAAAAATGTTATATTTGCAAAAAAATATTTATACTTATACATAGCGTCGAAACTATTACTCCTAGAATATTGCTGTGTTCAAAAGATCGGTGTTAAATTTAATTTCGTTATATTTGATGACAAAATATTTGAAATTGGATCATACGCGTAACGCGGACATAATCCATTTGAGGTAAATGTGTTTTTGTTCATTTTTTCAAAAATCAATATGTATATCCATACCTCAAAAACAGTTCAACTTTTATTTTTTTTGACAGCATTTTTGAATTCTGCATAAAATTTCACATAAAGCTCATCTCTTTTGATTTATTTTGTTAACTAGTGTAATTAAGGCTGTCCTACAAAAAACCGTTTCTTGCTCTAACTTTTTTATTTCAAATTTGCCAACAAAGTTGTTCTGAAATGATTTTTATAACTTGAAAAGATAAAAGTTTTGGAGCATGAATTTGGCCGATATCTTTTACCTCTAGCGAGTAATTAACGATATCTTTATAAAATTGTGCCCTTTTCAAATGAAATTTACTGAAATTAAAATAATAACATTCTCCATTTTTCAGATATAACATGCAATTTTTATTATATCCTTTCGAATGATGTTGAGAAATATTATTTTCGTTTGCCCCAACAAGAAAAATCAACAAATAAACTAGGCCATAACAACTTTTGTTCGTAAAAAGTTGTAACTTTGATCGTTCTAGTATCAATGGGAAGACAACGTTACTGAAAAGTTTGAAATAAAAAAGCAAAATGCAAACTGCAAAATAACTGATTTTTATAGGGAAACCCTATACTACGCAGGAAAAAATGCTCCGATTAGGTCAGATCAAAAGGTACTGTAAAATTTATTCAGTGAAAGTTGCTTATAATTATTTATTCTCTTTTTTTAAAAAAAAAACGTATAGTATACCTTTATTTATGCACATAGAAAAGTTAGATTTTTGACTTCTCTGAAAATAAGGACCACTTTAGTTTTCATTCACACCAGAAGAAGCGCCTTGTTATTAGAAACAACTTTGTAGAAGACCATTTTGCTCCAAAATTTCAAACCTAAGCTGAAAATGTATCTTTCCAGCTAAAATCGCATTCTGGACCACTAGGCAGAGGTTTGTGCGGTGATCTGCAGGCTCTTGATTCCAAGATGGACCATTCCAAAACCCTGGGCTTTGTACCACTTCAATACAACATTTGAATAGTGGCACGAAGCTATATCCGGCCAGAAGACCGTAGGGCCCTCGTGTTGCTTCAACAGAGAAAGCAGACGCACAGACGTTTACAGTCCCGGTAGTCACGAACGACGCACTTCGTTTGCTACATGAGCAGATCGCTTGCCAAAAGAAGTATTTTTTGGCAAACTTTGAAACTGTCTGCTTCCATGATGAGACAATGAGGCTTTGTCAGCATCTGGGTGTACAGTTTCCGGGCAAGTGATTTCCCCACCGTATTTTGCCGTTCGTCACGATTTGGAGCTTTCTACAGTTTGTACGTATGCAATCCCTTCCGGTCCTTGGCTCTCTGAACGAAAGGCTTGCACAGATTCAACTTTTGGGCCACATCCCTGACCGAAGCATTGGGAGTCCGCACACTATCACGACACGATCCTGATCACTAACAGAACATACATTATGACCGCATTTATCCATCCGTTCGATGCTCAGAGTTTCGTTGTAACGTTTAATCACACGACTCACCGTTGACTGCACGATTCCGAGTTCTTTCCGATGTCCCGATGAGAGAGTTGAGGATTTTCCAGGTGCTTGCGCAAAATCAATTTGCGACGTTGCTTTTTGGGAGACGGCATTTAAACTACTTCTACCCATATTCTCAAAAGAAAATACCAAATGGGCAGTTTTCTGCAATGTTTTTTCCGTGATGCAATTTGATATGGGACACCCTTTAATCCCTGAAAAACTGGTGATAATCGGATAAAAACTCGAATTTGGAGATTAAATTTTGTGTGTGCGGATTTTATACGGTATACTAGTAAGGACTGTACTCGGAAACAAAATAAAACAACATTTTTATCCGTTGTAACTTTTTTGTCCGTGGGTAAAAATTGATGAAAATCTCAGTATATCTATCTATATTTTGGAGTGAATTGTTTACGTGTGGAAAATGGGGCTTCAAATGGTGAGTTGACAACTTGGCAGGAGGGTGCGACCGACCTCTGGTCCTCACAAGTTCCTACCTCACGCCTCCACGAGTCATATGATCACAAAAGACTGCCAGCTGAAACATGGAGACGCTGGTTGGCGTAGCCTGGGCAATGTTGTCGATCCGACAATAGCGAAGTGAGGGGGTGCGACCGGTACATCATATCATAATTTTCCATTCTCATATCTTTCAGGTCTTCCAGGTCGTCCAGGTATTACAAAATAATTTAAAATTTATAATTCTTTTTTTTCATGGCGGTCATACATTGCCTAAATTTTCTGGTTCATAATGGATGCGCAAGTTTGTCTACAATTGCAACAAAACAGCAGTCGGCACACATGTAATTTTCAATTCATATTACAATATACCCTCACTATATATTTTATCTTATAGGACATTGTTTATTCATAGCCTAATTCTGTATATTTCATTACATGTATTACGCCAGAAAGGTAAATTTCTCTCAGGTACCATACAGTTTAGGAGAGGAGGTCTTGCAGTTATAGGATGATCATCTTCTGGTAGAAGCAGCAGTAAGAATGAGGATCAATTTTCAGCTGTATCTAGCACCGTCGGAGTGGCCTTCTCGAAAGTAGCAATGGATGTATATATAGATGTGTAGATACTAGTATGTGTTATTATATGATGCATGTTTTTACAAGCTCTAGCATATTTTCATTAATAGAAATGTTGACGACTCTCTCGACCGCTCAACCTTTAATTCCTTCATTATATTTTCCATTAAATGGCGTAATATGACCTTAACATTTCAGTACACGATCATCAACTACTATTTGAGCGGTTCAGAGGAACACAGCTGTTCATCATTATTAATTGCATATCATACATATAATATTATGGAAGAAGTAATAAAATAATTAATAAAATTTTAATTGCTTCAGTTTGGTGATCCGGCCGGTATAATTATTTTATTAAATTATATCAAATAATAATCAAAATTAATAAATGCTCTTCATTCCAGAAGGTAACATATCTATATGTCATGATTAAATACGTAATAATATAATATTATGGTTTTATATACAATTGAATGCATTATTGATATTTATACCTCAATGAATAACAAGATGACCTTCACATTCCAGAGATACAGTCACCCATCAGTGATACAAAGTGGTACGAAGCTGCATATTATTATTACTGCCTTAATATTATTATTTCAGCAGGTTAATTAATTTAGTTTAACATGGTTATCATAGGCTCGTGAACTCCAACTATTACATAATTTAACTAAATATCCTTATATAATTTTTGCTCTACTATATAATCATATATAACATATTATTATTACATTACATCTATATTTATATAAATATAATAAATACTGGGTTGGGAGGGAGCACCAGGGTATCATTCAAGCTGAAACTGGACGATGGTTTGATTGACTGCCTGAGTCTAGGAGGAACAAACAGTATCATTTCTTATCCTACCGATTCGAGTGTGGTGCTGCGAGTTCTACTCCAACAGTTTCAGGGAGAGTGACGCGCCCTTCTTAACAAGCCATCCTGTAGAAAGCTTAATGAGTATTGCGAATTGTGTTATTCGATTTGTTGGATCATATCGTTGGAAGGAGATTCTTAATTTCCCGTGGATTTCGTGTAAGTGTCTCTGCTTACGGGTCCACCCCTCCGTTTTTGGCCCTTCATACAGCGATAGTGCGAATTCAGATCGGTGGCCCAATTTGATCTTGCTGTTAAGTGGAGCTGCATCCAAGCCAAGGGCTAGAGGGGTTGGTGGCTACCATACATACATACAATTGTTTACGTGTGGAAAATGTCATAACAATCGGTTCAGTGTTTATTGAGATGTTATCGAAACAAGAAAAAAATCGCCGGAGAACTTTTCGCGCCGACATGAAAATTCTGACTGCGACCATGAGATGGATCGGAAGACAACTGGGAATCACCCATACAACTATGTCTCGGCTGGTAAAATCGTTTAAGGAGTCCCAGGCGCAGACTACCGAGTGGCGGGCTGGAAATAGAAGAAAATCGAAGACAGCCGACCAAGTGAAGGCCCGGAAGGTGTTGAATTATTTCAAGTGTAATCCGACGTGGCGCTAAAGGCAAAGTTTTCCGCCTGGTTCGTTCAGCAAACCATGAATCCTGCGGTCCCAAGGGGGCGAGACATAATATTGGCCGGACCTGGCATCATGCCATTACGCGTGATTGACGTTGGATTGGTACAGAGACAATAACGTTGTTTTTGTACCAAAAACCGCCAACCCCCAAATTCACCAGAGATTCATTCGGTGGAAAGATTTTGGGCCATAATGAAGGCCAAAGTTCGAAAATCGTCCAAGCTGTTTAATAACGAGCTGGAATTAAAAAAAAAGAATGGATAAAAGTGACCAAAAAAGTCGGATCCACCATTGCACAAATGCATTGAGGGGTCTTAAGGAAAAGGTGCGGAATTTCAGCGATGGAAAGGAATTTGCATAAAGTTATTATGACAAAACATAATCCATATGTATTGATTCACTTCCTGAAAGTTTCAAGAAAACCCGACTTAAAATAAATGTTTGGCGAACACTTTCGTCTGGTGCATTTTTTTCGAGTACAGGCCTTAATCCTCAGAGAACAGAGATATGCGGAAATTCAATCCAACGGTTTGGCAACAGTGTTCGCTATATTTACAAAGGCTGCCAACACTTCCGCAGAGTAAAATGTTATAGCTTTGTGCGTGACTCCGTCGTTGTCATTGTTGTTAACATTTATAACGTAGAAGAGATTTATTATGAGTCTTTATAAAATTATCAACTATGAAGTGTATAACAAAGTTTTGCACTATCTGTGGAGGTTTTAAACCATCGAATCATCGCATATCTCTGTACTCTGAGGATTATAAGGTGATTCCTAATTTTTGATTGTTGTTTTTTGTATCCCCCCATACGCGGAGTAACGATCTTTGATGAAATTTGTCAGAAGGATACTACCGTTCAATGCCCTCCGCTCGTTTTCAAACTTGTATCTTTCAATTTCAAAGCCTGTATGGGAGGGTTCTTGTCTTGAACGTTGTTTGCAGCATACCGCTCCATGAACTTTTTTTTTCCGTAATGGCAAGATGCCAAATCCGGTCAAAATAGAACGGAACAATTGTGTCGCTTCAGGCAGTAGACGTTTTTGTAGGTACTCGTTCAGATAAATTTCCTGGTTGACGGTCCCGGCCGCAATGTAAACTTTGCTCTTCAAGCCACATTTACCGATCGCCTGCCACACCAGATATTTCTTCGCGAACTTTGACAGTTCAATGTGCTTGAAAATATCTGCCACCCTTCCCTGTCCGGTTGACGTATAAAATTCTTGTCCAGGAAGCTGTTTAAAGTCTGCTTTGACGTAAGTTTCATCGTCCTGTTCCACGCAATCAAACTTCGACAGCATTGTCGTGTACAACTGTCGGGATCGTGCTTTGGCCGACGAGTTTTGTTTATCGTCGCGATTTGAAGGTTCTTGTAAAGGGTCGCCCACAATTGATACGTTGCGGATGCGTTAACGTATATTTTACAGAAAAGCTATAGGAAAACTGTCAAATTCACGCAAACGCATCCGCAACGTATTGATTGTGGGCTAGCCTTAAGTCGACAGTCCAGCTCGTTTCTTAGCTCTATCCACAGTTGAAGGCGCCACTTCCAGCTTCTTTGCGACATCTCGGACGGAGAGGTTGGGGTTGCGCTCGAAACACCGGGCAACTTTTTTTGTCGTCGCTGTGGCCTCCGGCTTTCGACTTCCCACCGATCCAGTTTTCCTGGCTGTCGACAAACGTTCACCGAACACTTTTAATACGTTGGTAACGGTTGATTTTTTTTATGTGTTACTTCTCTTCCTTCGGCGACATTTCAATAACTGAAGTGTTAATCTCAAATTACAAATATAGGCATGATGCTTTACGCACACATCTGCAAGATGAGGGGAGTGCAAAATTTTTAATGCACGATGAAAGGAAATGCGTTAAGTTTAAGTCGACCAAATTTTGATCGAAACACCCCTTGTAACTGGTAGAACAATTTATTTGTATACTGCAGCTTTGTTAATAATTGAAAGTCTTGAATTTCTACTGATCAATGGGTATAACTTTTTCATTAGTTTTTGGCATGTGGTTTTGGTTTTTTCTACTTGCTCGAAAATAAGTTTTCCATCGAACGTGAGCCCCAGGTATACTACGTCTTCTGATCAATCAACTGGGTTATTGTCTATTGCTAATTTGCAGTTTCTAGGTGGATTCGATCTGTCGGAATTGTTATATGTGAACAAAATGGACGGTGTTTTGCTGTTGTTGATTTTGATTTTCCAGATTTTCATGTAATTTGTAATTGTAACTAAGTATTTTGTAGTTTCCTAGCAATTGCTCTAGTGTGTCCTCCATTGGCCATTATTGAAGTATCGTCTGCATAAAGTGATACATGGCAGTCATCGGGTGCTTGAGGAATATCTGATGTTATATAATTATGGACATAACAAACTTCCTTGGGGGACGCTTGCTGAGATTGTGTAAGTTTGGGATGTAGCTTTATTCAAAACTACTTTAAAGATCCTATCAATCAGATAGTTTTGGATTATTTTTATCAGGTACTGTTACGATCGCGCCGACGGGGTCGTTGTGTAAATCATGTACAAATAAAAACACACGCGAACGAAAACTATATTTACTAACGAATTAAAATGACACATATTCGCCGGAAGCGCACACAGAACAAGATGAACGGTCTACTCTCTGTTGTGTTGTTTGTTATTGTTAAGCTGATTCGTGCATTGGCATGGTAACAGCTGACGTTGGCGTTGGTAGCGATCGGTTGATCGCTAGGGTTGTTCGTGTTCTCAACAGGTACATTAGAAAATTATACCTATAGAGTTTATAGAGAAGGTCTTCATGCCATGCATTGTCAAAGTCCTTCTCTTTGTCGAACAAAACCATCACCATTGATTTAGCTACGAATTCGTTTACTTTGATTAACGTAGCAATTCGTTGAAGTTGGTGTCACTCTTTTCTAAAGCCAAACTGTTCTTCTGGTATCATTCTTTTGTTATTGACATGTTCTATTTAATAGCCGATCTAGTATGAGTCGCTCGAACACCTTGCTTAGCGATGACAAAAGACGGATTTGGCCTATAGCTGGCTGGTAATGTTGGGTCTTTGCCTGGTTTCCATATGAGTGTTACTTTAACATATTTCCAATTTGATGGGAAGTATTGTAAGTTCGGTTAGAGGGTTCGGTTACTTAAGTATTTTAGCACAATACTAATTTATCACAATCAAAACCAGGGGTTTTCATGCTTTTACAGTGTTTGAGAGCTAAACTTACTTCATTGAGGACTATCTTCTTGTTGTTTGGGACATAGCAAGGAGTGTTATTGAGAGTTCAGATCGTTTCCTGAATCACCGGTACCATAGGGCTATCTACAGTGCTACCTATTTTGTGCGAAGCTACGAAATGTTACGGAATTGCATTTGACTTTTCTTCTGGGGAAATCAGCAGAGAATTATTCATTTTCAATGGTGGAACTTTTTGTGGTTTTGATTTTAATTTTTTTGCTAGTTTCCTGAATGGAGATGATCGGGAGTCTAACTGTATAAATGTGTTTGGAACTTTTTTGTTTTTCAGATAATTAATTCTATGCTGCTAGATGTCGGTGCCTAAGATGACCGGATCTTTGAAATCTTCTTCAGATGATGTTTCTCTTGGTGATCAATTCTTTATGTTACTTACACATGTTGATGAAGCTCGTCGGACGCATTCATTTTCGGCTGCCACGATGGCTTTTTGAAATTCCAATAGCTCTCGATCGATGGCTTCAACAGTTGCTAAGGGAGTGTTTGTGTTGATACGATTGTCAACTCTTCTTTGGAGCCGATCGATCCTGTTGATATGATGGTAGTCCTTACGTTGTCCTATTTGGCGGCTCGACGGTGTAGATCGAATCTCCATCTCGACAGGATAGTGATCGGAACTTAACTCACTTATCGTTTACGGAATGTTGATATTGCCTTTGTCAGGAATATATCTAACGTTGACGGAGCGCCAGCAGATGATACTTATGTTGGATCGAGAAGAGCGTTGATGGTGTAGTATCCCAGTTTTCGTTCCGCCGATGAGTTTTGATATCTTCGCTAGATCGTCTTTGAATTTTCTGCTTAAACCATTGCTGTTAGTACATTGTTTAGGACAGTGACCAGCGATAACCAGTATACCACCAGAATTCGTTGACACTTCCACCCCAAGAGCTTCGATGCTGTTCCTTGTAGCTATCAGCATTCCACCCCCGCTTGAATGTGTGCGATCCAGTCTAATGATGAAATAGCCTTTCAAATTATAGCTCATGTCAGACTCAGGTCAGGTGCCACGGCACCTTCGATTATACCTGGTACAGACATTCAACGTACAGCGCTGTACGAACTGTCAAATACTTTAATCCAGTACCGAAAAACACGTACTAGACTAAAGGAGTACAACGCTGTACGTTGTATGTCTGTCCCAGGCATTCGGTAGGTCATGGGAGTACCAGAACATTTTCTTGTGTCTACACACAAAGAACAATGATTATTGAAATTAAAATACTATTGCCAAAACCTAAAAGTTGCATTGGTTCTTTTTACATTTTCACACTGAACCGAAAAAATGCATTTTCAAATGAAAAACATAATTTTCGTAGTAAATAATTTACTTTTAATTTAATGAAAACCAACCACTTTCTAGAAGTAAAGTGCAAAACTTTTCATAAAACAATATTAATTTTTTTGTGTTAAAACATGTCCAGATCCATTGTTTAAGTCGAGGGGCGAATCACTTATGCATTTTAGATTCAGCTTCACGTATTAAGAAGTGCATTTAGGCATTTTTCGAACATTTTTCATAGCATTGATGCACTTTGATACGCATTAATTGCACATTTTTGAGCGCATTTGATTTATTTGTGCATTTTTTAGTTCATTGAATGCACTGATGTACTTTTCAACGCATTTGTTCCAAATGCATACACATTTTCGATTCAGTTAAATATGTAATGATTTGCCCCTCGGTTTAAGTTTCCAAACCTAACAAAGCAAAATTTTGGCAAACTTCAAAAAGCTTCAGTGAAGTTAGTAGAAATGTAATGTTTATAGAGTCGATAAAATTTACCAAACTTAAGCAAGCTTTTCAGAAATACACACATGTATAATATGCAGTGCAAAGTTCACTGAACTTCATTAAAATTTACAAAACTTCAGCAAAGGTTGCAGACTTTCAACTAAAAGCAGTAAATGAAACTTCCTCAAGTAGATTGAACAACTAACTGAAGAAGTTCATAGAAAATTCTCAAGAAGAAACTTCGAATAGTATTTCAAAAAAGTTATTAGAGAAGTTCAAAGAAATTCTCGGAAATGTTCATATATCCCTCCAAAGAAGTTCATAAAAATTTTACTCGAAAAAAAATGCAACAGACAAAGATGATAACCAAAAATTTATTTTAAGTCTTTCAGGGAATAAAGGAATGGTTTATTCAACCTGTTCTCGTGGGCCTAATGCCTGGACCTTGGACTTAACGCTACTCATAAAATATTGTGCCAAATTTGCGCCATCTTTATTACACACTTTCATCCACTGTTTCTCCACATCCTTGACGCTTTTGAAGACCTCCCCTGTTTTCCGGAACTTTCCTGGAGGAGTACCTGCAAACTATAGAACCTATTAAACCAACAGAAGACATATCTTAAGGAACGTATGAGAACTTTTCATAGAATCTTTGAGAAATCCAATAAAATTTTCTTAAAAACTTATCTCAAAAAATGTATGGAGAAATCATTTGGAGCACACACACATAAACTGACTTTCAGTCTTCACTTTAGTGCCAGTTTCAATTGTTTTCTTATGCTCATGGGCCTAAAACAACACACTGGAAGAAGATTTGGTTAAAAGGATCCTAACGTGTACTCATTTTTTAAATTTGAGGTTTTTGAGTGGACATGCAATTTCTAAAAATCTTAAAAATCTTGGTGTATCTAAAAATTCCCAGAAATTCAGGGAATTTTCCATAAATTCACGGAACTTCAAATGAGTTCAGCAAACTTCCAAAAAGTCAAGGGTTCTTCGCAGAAGCTCAAGCATTTATCAAGACATTCAGGGAGCACCCCAGAAGTTCAGACAACTAATCAAAACTTTTTTTGGGTATTTCTTAGAAGTTAATAGAGCTAATAATAGATGTTAATAGATGTTCAGGAAAATTCCCGGAAGAAAAGGGCTCGGCCTCGAAGTTCAGGACAGAAATTCAGAAAATTTTACAACAATTTAGGAACTTCCCAGAAGTTAAGGAATTTTCCAGAAGAGCAGACAATTTCCCATAAATTCAGAGAACTTCCCAGAAGTGCAGGCAACTTCAAAAAAATTCTTGGAATTTTTCAGAATTACAGGGAATTTTCCAAAAAAAATTCCAGAAACTCAGGGAACTTCGCATTATTTCAGAGAACTTTCTAAAACTCAAGAGCTCATCCCAGAACATCAGGCAACCTTCCAGAAATTAAAGAAAATTTTCCAGAAATTCAGGGGATTTCACAGAAATTCAGGGAATTTGACAGAAATTTAGGGAATTTCATAGAAACTCAGGGAATTTCACAGAAATTCAGGGAATTCACAAAAGTCCTAGAAACTTCCAAGAATATTTGCGAACTTCCCCAAAGATCGGGGAACTTTCCAGAATTTCACAAAACGTTCCAGGAATTCAGGAAACTCTTAAGGATTTTGTGAGCGTTCTCAAAAGTTTAGGAAATATTTTAAGGATTTTTCCATAAGTTTTGGGAGCTTTTACCCTAAACTATCACTACACTTTCTTTTCAATTCTATTTGTTCTAGCAATAAATTACTGTCCACTCCTAGAGCCACGCATGGTGATTCCTAATGATGACTTCAGACTTGGCGATTCCATTATTGAACGGGTATGAGGGGATCTACGAACCAAACAACAGACAGAATAAGACACTGGAGCAGAATTCTCTTTAAAATACTGACGTTGGACACTATCAGAGCAGGAACATAGCTGTAACCTTTGGCATCTTCTCAATACGGCACCAGTTAAGAGAATTGACTAAAGGGCGAACACGAAATTATTGCGACACATTCTACAGGGCATAGCTTTTTTACGATTGGGTAAAAATCAACCAAATTTTGCACACTTTCTCATTGATGTGTATTGTTTACATGCTGTCAAACTCGAAGTCGTGTTTTTCGATTCAACGAAAATGGACGTGAGCCAACGTGAGTCGAGAGAACAAATTCTATCCAAACACCTGGAATATCCCGACCTGTCGCACCGGCAGTTGGGAAAAATGTTGAACATTTACCATTCAACCGTCTCCTGAGTGTTGAAGCGGTTCCAGGAGCGGCTGACGTTGGACCACGGCAAAGGAGCTGGAAGAAAACCGGGACCGGAGAACAAAAAGACGGAGGGAAAGGTGAAGCGGATGATTAAAGCAAATCCCAACGTCTCAAGCCGTGATTTGGCTAAAAAGATCGGCATGTCGCAGAGCTACGTCCAGAATGCAAAGAAGAGAGCTGGACTACATACATACAAGGTATAGAACTTCCCAAACCGCGATGAGCGGCAACAATCGACGGCTAAAACTCGGGCACGGAAGTGCTACGAGAAGATGCTGGCAAAATATGGCTGCTGTGTGATGGCCGACGAACCGTATTTAAAAGCCGATTTTAAGCAAATTCCGGGGTTGGAGTTTTTTACCGGCAAGAGCAAGTTCTATGTGGACGACAAATTTAAGAAGAAGAAAATGTCGAAAGTTCGCCTCCAAATATCTCATTTGGCAGGGCATCTGCTCTTGCGAACTGAGGAGTGAGCCTTTCGTGACAAAGGGCATAGTAAATGGCGAGATCTACAAATCTGAGTGCCTCGAGAAGCGCCTCTTGCCGTTCTTGCAGCAGCACGACGAAGCTCCGCTATTTTGGCCAGATTTGGCATCATGCCACTATTCTAAAAGTGTCCTGGAGTGGTATGAGGCCAATTCTGTCCATTTTGTTCCAAAGGACATGAATCCGCCAAACTGTCCGGAGCTGCGCCCGGTGGAGCAGTACTGGGCAATGATGAGGCGGGAACTTCGGAAGTGCAAGAAGACTGTTAAAGACGAGAAGGACATGTTAAGAAAATGGAAAAAAAACTGAGAAACTGGTACCGGATGACACTGTAAAGACTTTGATGGAGGGCATAAAGCGAAAATGCGTTCAATTTTACACTCAAGGCTCCATTGATTACCTTTTCTTTTGATTTTTGAAGTAAATATATGTATAAAACTACCCTAAAATTTTGGTTTGATTCTAAACATTACAAGAAAATTGGCATGACATTTTCGGTGTCACAATAATTTCGTGTTCGCCCTTTAAAGTGAAAAATGGCGTACTGTTATTCCACCCAATTTTCAACTTAGCATCAAAAGAATCATAATCGAACACAGAGAATAATAAAATGTTACATTATTTTATTAACACCACGATTTCTGCTAAACACGAATGTTTAACTTTCGATTTTTGAAGCGAATATAAATATGGAGTTAAAATAAATATAAACCATTTATTTTAACTCCATTGCAATCCTTAGAAATCGAAAAATTTCAGCAAACAGTAAACATGCTCGTTTGGATCAGATTTTGACAGTTCTCACTGCTCGATTGGCTCAAGATGGCCGCTACAGCACATCTCTGTACTCTGAGCATTACTACGGTATACCCTTAAGGCTTTAGAGAAGAGGGTCTTCAAAAAGACTGTTAAAATAGCTGGGAATAAAAGGACTAATACGTGATGCTTAATATGATGAAACAGTTGTTCGAAGCATGATGAAATGTTTTCGATAAAAAAATAAAAATTCGTGTAATACCTGGATGGAATAAGCAAGTTGTTCATACTATTTGAGAGAAAACTGTATGGATAACAAATCTTCGGTACAACCCTCCGTGTCTTAGCCTTTCAATGAATACCAAAAAATACTCCGTACACCAATTAATCAAATCTTGACTCACCCGTTTTCTGGGGATCCCGCGAGACGAACTCCCGTTCCAGTTCCATACGGCGCTCACGCAATCGTGCCGCCAGCTCCCGCAGCGCCGAACTCTCCACCAGGCCAACGCGCTGCCGGAAGGTCAGTTTGCGTGTCTTCGATGCCGCCGCCGTGTACATTACAAAGTGAGTATCCAATTGCGGGTCCAGCTTGAGGTACGCTCCCTTGTTGGAGCCAATTTCGTAATAGTTCGAGGCGGAAAATATCGTGATGACCTAAATATCGGACGACCGGGGTTGGATGTAGAACAGAAAGGTTTATTAGCGCTGCATAATGCAGCCTTGCAGCGTATGTGTGCATGTGGTTTAATAGCATACCTTGCCACCGTGCATGATTTCGTGCCCATCAGGTTTGCACTCGTGTGACCGAACCAGATACTGCAGCTTGTATCGTTGTAGGAACTTGTTGGTCACATCCGGACCGAAATAGGTGCCGGCACCTCGCAGCGAGTTGGGCCGGCAGCCTTCGTTGTGTTGCGGATCGCTCCAAAGAATGTCGAATACCTGGGGATAGATTGAGGTGAAGAGTGAGCACTGTTTAAAATTCGTGGAAACTTGATGTATGTAAATTGAACAATTACTTTAAAGTTCAGAGCCTAATGGTGGTATCATAATACAACTGTTATATGCTTGATTGATGGATACCGAGCTGCGGTAGCATTGAGTCAGGGACAAACTCCCTCAACTAACGGAAAGTTCAGCCTGCAGTGCGAAGCCGTCATGTCGTGGTAGCAAAATTAGTATGCAAATAGACGACCACGGGAAAATAGAATTAGATATACATATTCAATGGGACATACATTCAAACTTGCATCCAGGTAGGTTTGTAGTTCAATAGACCAGACAGCAGTGTTACGCCCTTCAAACAAGTTGTAGACCCGTCAGTTGCACCGTACTGTTTACACACTCCTGTGTATAAATGCACTCGTGGCGAAGTGGGTAACAAAGAGCATTCGAAAACGGCGTCCTATAATTTTCCCAAGCAGCTCTCAGCTTCTGACAGTTGCATGAACACAATAAGTGCAGGGATGGGAAAAACAACACCGGAACTGGAAATTGCAATCGACGGCTCTCGTCCGACAACGCCGGCCAATTTCGAATTTGCAGGCTGCCGGGAAGCGGGTTGGATCTCCTTTAGGTGAGCACATACTGCAATAAATTGCACTGGTGCTTGAACGGGGCTGGACACAGTTGAGCTCTCGATGTCTACCACCCCTTCCGGTTTTAGTATACCGGTTAGGGTTCTGAACTAGCCGTTGTGTCAGCACGGAAGTAATTGATAGCAGAGAGTTAATCGAAACAAGTGCATTGTTTCCATTGAGATGAGTGTAATTGACTGGGGTTTAGTTTTCCATTATTGAAGGATTTCCATTTATTGACGGGGAGTTTGAGATAAGGAAAAGCATTTAGCATTATTATTGAATTATATTGAATATTCGGAGAATAATTTGGACTACATGCCCTTCGTTCCAAAATGAAGGTTTCATACATAGCAAAAACGAAAGTTGGTAAATTTTACACAGAAAAAAATAAGTAATTTTAACAAACGCGTAAAATTTTCCATCGATTAATTCCAAGCCAAAGGAGGCATAAACAACAAAATTGTTTGCAATCTTTCATGCGCCATACAAGAATGTTTGTAATCTTTCATACAACTGGCTAGATTCAGGCGTTTATATGAAATATTCCATTTTTTTCTGTCAAATCTAGCATTCTCGTTATGCGCATTAGATAACTCAGAAAATTTAATGTTTCTTTTTATCTGTTTAGAGTACCCGGATGTAATGTTCATCTAGCTCCTTTATTAGGCCTTTGTACCATACATGTCGTTAATTCAACGGTAATCAACAATAATTATGTTAATATCAGCATGAGAGATGAATTTCAAAGCAAATCAAACATTATCCATCAATTTATTGTTGGTCACTTGAACGAAATTTTCGATTTCCTTAACTTTTTAGATACCATGATCTCGCTGATTAAGCTGAACAGATTATCTCTGCGATCTTTTAATGATCTAAATTTGGCTAAATTGAACCGATCAACCAAATCATGCATCCTAGATGCACAGATAATAGTTAGACGTTAACTCGTTAAACACTAACTGCTAACAAACAGAAAATAACAATGATTTAATTTAATGGAAATGTATGAGTTTTCGATTGTATATTTTTCAAACCACAAGAACCAAAATGTATGTAGAGTGATTTAAAACATTTGAATTATTGAATGGCCGATTAATCATATCCGATACAGTAAAGCTTGCACGAAGTTGGAGACGAAGGTAGACCTAGTAAGCTTGAGATGTTCAACGAAAATCTGCAACCAAACTCCTGAAGAACTCAGGGTGTGGGGATGAGGGTACAAACTCCTCGACTCATTAAAAACCCACCCGTGCCTAAAGCCCTGGACCCTCCCCGGAACCACCTTTCGGTATTACTTCGGGGAGGGGGTATTGTGCTTGTTCAGCACCCACTATGTCTAACTACTTAGGGCTTTAGTAGTTAGGTAGTCCCTGCGACCTGCCTTTGGTCGTTTCGCCATTTTTGTTGCGTCCCAGATGTCCCGGTCCTGGGACATCGTCTGGACCAAATTATCCGGAGTCGTGTCGTGACTGCTTACGGAAATCATGCCGGATCTCGCACCGTCGAAGCGAGGACATGCGAAGAACACATGCTCCGCAGTTTCTTTCTTACCCGTGCACTCGCTGCATGCCCATGTTTGTGCAGGTATTTTCTAAAACAGCCGTGGCCAGACAATATCTGCGTTAAGTGGATCCCCGGTTATTTCCGAAATTAGTCGATAAGTCCACCGACTTTTGGTGGAGTTGTTCCATTCCCTTTGCCACTTAACCATGGATGCGGCTCTAGTGGTCTTCCGAATACCTCTTGTTCCACGTTGTTCGAAGCACTCTACGTCCTCTTATGACCATGCCTATTGGCATCATCCCCGCTAGGGACGCAGACCCGTCGCTGTTACCGTCGGTATGCACTAACCACTCTTAGGCACATAAGCCTGTGCGTACTTTCTAAAGCTTACTAACGTAGCTCTTGGTACTCAAGGCGGTGATCCATGCCGGCCTGCCGTACCTAAGTATGGACAAGGCGACACTGGCCAGGAGTTAACGCTTACTCCCTCGCACCGCCGAACTATTCGTCATCATACGGGATAATGCCGATATAGCCATAGAGGCTTTCTTACAGGCGTAATCAACGTGACTGACAAAGGACAGCTTATCGTCGATCATGATGCCAAGATACCTCAAACACCTGCACTGATCGTCGCATGTTGCTCCGATTTTCGATTATTCACCACCGTGACCTCAGTCTTATGGTGGGCTAGCTCCAATTGCCTGGCGCTCATCCATCTCTCCACAATGCCGATGGAGTGCGAGGCCGTTAGGTCGACCTCTTCAATGGATTCACCGCATATCTCCAGGATGATGTCGTCCGTGAACCCAACTATCTTCACCCCGTTCGAGAACTCAAGCCGTAGTACCTCATCTTACATCGTGTTCCAGAACACCGGATCCAGGATTGAACCTGGGACGCCTGCGGTGATCTGGACACGTTTCTGGCCTGCCTCGGTGTTGTATACCAGTACGCGATTCTGGAAGGTACTTCCAAAAATCTTGTACAGGTACCCAGGAACCAGAAGGCGTTGGAGCGAGTTCGGGATAGCCACCCAACTGGAACTATTGAACGCATTTTTCTCGTCAAGTGTGACCACTGCACAGTGGCAGACTCCTCGCTACTTGCGCTGGATTGCCACTTCGGTCGTCTTAGTAACGGACAAAATGGCATCCACCGTTGGCTTCCCTTTACGGAAGCCAAACCGGTTGTTAGATAGACCGTCTATACCCTCCGTGTATGTTGTTAGTCTGTCGAGGATTACCCTCTCGAGCACCTTTCCCGCTGTATCCAGCTGTATCCCACAGACATATAGGTCTATATGCCGATAGATCTCCTGTTTTTGGTAGCAACACAAGCATCTGAATTTTCCAGACGTCCGGGAAGACACCCTCGTCCAGATACTTTTCATCACCACCATGAACATTTCGGGACCAGTAGGACAGTCGTCTTGATGGCCAGGTTCGGAATACCATCCGGTCCTGGCGCTTTGTTCACCTTTAGCTACTTTGCCATCGCAATGAGTTCCTCATTCGTCACCGTCGCCTCCTAGCCGGCCCCCGTTGTGCCGCTTGTCAATTCGCACGTGATCTCGGGTGTTCGGCTGAGCCGTCCATCCTTCCGTCGCTATGTCAGCGTTAAGGTCTGGGATTCTGGAACGCTGGTCATGAGACAAATTGACGGCGGCGGGGGGCATGGACTCGGGTCGCGGTTCGGAAAGAGTCCCCAACGATCACCTGCAGCAGCTCTGGTGAATGCCTGGTTGGAGCCGCCGATCCTCTGGTTTTGGCCATTAGTACCCGGTAGGCGTCACCCCCGGATTCGTATTGGCCTTCTGACACAGACCCTTGAAGCAGGCTCGCTTGCTGGCCTTAATCTCTCTCTTTAGTGCGACCTACGCGGCGACTAGTGTCCCTCTACGCTCTATTCTTCGCGGCGTCTGACCGCGCTCTTTGCACCCTCCGTCTTGCGTGGAGACATGCTTTTCGAAGGTCGGCAATCGACTCCGTTCTCTAATATACCGGCGATTTTCCGTTCCTTGGTGATCGATGATCGATTCCGCTCCGTTTCCATGGTAGGTACTCATGGTACCCATGTTGGCTAGGTCCACATTGAGCCTAGCCAAAGCTTCCTGAAGAATCTTGCCTCTGGGGTTGGTTAGCCGGCTCCCCCACTCGAGCTCCCAAGCGTTGATGTCCCCCGTTATAACCGACGGGTTCAGGCCAGTTAACTCCGTTTTCATCCGACCCCCCCCCCCCTCTGGGTCCCGAGTGCACCCTTGCTCAGACGTATGTCTGCGGCAGGAACCTCGATCTTGCACTGTTCCTTAAGTGCAGTGAAGTGAAGCTTGAGTGTGCGAGTAGAAGAAATCTAGAGCCAAGCGGGGTTTGGCAAAAGAAATATGGAAATATCAGCTCAAAACTCAATCAACGATCAAGATATAGGTAATGGAAAGGAAAAATCCAAATTAATTAGAATTGGCACACTTAATGTGAAAGGCTGCATGAAGGAAGAAAAACGAGAAGAAATAAATAATATGTTGATAGAGCATAATACTGAGCATAATAGCAGCTTAACAAGAGGTAAATAATTTGGGTAAGCAGTTAGCACAGTTGAGACCAAAAATTATAGATGGTTCGCAGCTAGCAAAAAAAATAGCAAGGCTAGAGAGTTGGCATTCTTACCGAGTAACAGTACAGGATTAGAACTAGGAGAGTTTAGAAAACTAGGATCTGCAGCAATTTCGACCGCTGTTAAAGTTAACAAGAAAATTAGTTTATTCTTGTAAGCGTTCATGGACCAAATAAAGAGCATATAACTTTTTGCCACCTTGGTAAAGAAATTTGACTGGTTTGATGGCGAATGCAAGCAGTTAGTAGAGGAGAAGAATGCAGCACGGGCGAGAATGCTGCAACACCGTACGAGAGCGAATGTGGAACAGTATAGACAGGCACAGAACAGACAAAATTCTATTCTTTGAAGGAAAAAGCACCAGACGGAAGATCGAGACCGCGAAGAAATGGAAGCCTTGTTCCGTGCTAACGACTCACGCAAATTCTATGAGAAGTTGAACAGCTCGCGCAAAGGCTACGTACCACAAGTTGATACGTGCAGAGACCTGGATGGCAACCTTATCACAGGAGAGTGTGAGGCGATTGAAAGGTGGAAGCAGTACTTCGACGAACACCTTAACGGTTATGTTACAGCGAATGAAAGTGGCACGGTAGTAAATCTAGGAACACGCGCAGAAGATGACAGGATTCCGAACCCAACCCTTCAGGAAGTTGAGGAGGAAATTGGTCGGTAGAAAAACAACAAAGCCGCTGGTGTTGGCCAACTCCCAAGCAAGCTATTGAAATACGGCGGTAAAGCACTGCACTGGGTAATTACCAAGAATTGTTGGGAGGAATGTTTACCGGAGGATAGGATCGAGGGAACAGTGTGTCCCATCTATAAAAAAGGGCGACAAGCTGAATTGCTGCAATTATCGTGCGATCACGCTACTGAGCGCTGCCTACAAGTTGCTTTCCTAAATACCATGCCGCCGCCTGTCACCAATTGCAAAGGAGTTCGTGGGGCAATACCAAGGGGGTTTCATGGGTGCCCGCGCTACTACGGACCAGATTTTCGCGATTCGGCAAGTGCTGCAGATATGTCGGGAAAACAACGTGCCCACACATCATCTTTTCATCGATTTCAAATCAGCGTATGATACAATCGATATGGCAAATCATGCACGAATATGGATTCCCGGAAAAACTGACGCGGTTGATCAAAGCAACGATGGATCGAGTGATGTGTGTCGTCCGAGTATCAGGGATGCTCTCAAGTCCCTTCGAATCTCGGAGAGGGTTACGGCAAGGTGATGGATTGTCGTGTTTGTCGTTTAACATTGCACTGGAGGGTGTGATTCGAAGAGTTGGGATAGACACGAGTGGCACGATTTTCAGGAAGTCTGTCCAACTATTTAGCTTCGCCAACGACGTTGATATCGTAGCACGTTACTTTGAGACGATGGCGGAAACGTACATCAGACTTAAGGCTGATGCTAGGATTGGGCTTGGATTAATGCGTTGAAAACAAATACATGAAGGGAAGAGGCTCACGAGAAGACAATGTTAGCCTCCTAGCACGAGTTCAGATCGACGGTGATGAAATCGAAGTAGTAGACGAATTCGTGTATCTGGGCTCATTGATGACCGCCGATAACGACACCAGCAGAGAAATAAAAAGGCGCATTATGGCTGGCAATCGTGCCTACTTTGGACTCCGAAGGACGCTAAGATCGAACAAAGTTCGCTGAACCACAAAGTTGACCATCTACAAGACATTAATTAGACCGGTAGTTCTCTACGGCCACGAAACATGGACATTGCTAGTGGAGGACCAACGCGCCCTTGGAGTCTTTGAACGGAAGGTGCTGCGTACCATCTACGGTGGAGTGCAGATGGAAGACGGAACGTGGAGGAGGCGAATGAACCACGAATTGCACCAGTTGCTGGGAGAACTTCCTATCGTACACATCGCAAAAATCGGTCGACTACGATGGGCTGGGCATGTCGTCCGACAGCCCTGTGAAAATGGTTCTCGAAAACGAACCGACAGGTACAATAAGAAGAGGCGCGCAACGAGCAAGGTGGATCGATCAAGTAGAAGGCGACCTGCGGACCCTCCGCAGACAGCGAGGCTGGCGAGTGACAGCCATGGACCGAATAGAATGGAGACAACTTCTGTGTACAGCAGAGGCCACGCCGGCCTTAGTCTGATTGGTAAGGTAAGTATGGGTAAAGAAATAGATAGAGACTATATTAGGACGAAGCTGATAATTGTAGGAGACTGGAGCGTTCAAATAGGATCAGATCTATTAGAAGAGGGTGATTATAAATATGTAGGCAGAAAGTTAGGATTTGAACAGTGCAACGAAAATTGTGAAAAGTTAAAACTATTTCATTACCACTACAACCTACAAACATATCGTCAAAAATAGAAAATTCAAAATTGAAGTAACATGGAAAAGTTATAACAGAAAATGTTGAAATTGACCACGTCATTAAAGCACTTTGCAGCAATGTAAGAATCAGATTAATCAAAGGATTTTTGACTACAATACTGATCGCCAACTTATATTGACGGATGTGAAGATGAAGAACACAATACTGAAGAAAACAACCCACCGAGAATATTATGCTCTAGATGCAAAAGCTCTTAAATATGACGTGGTGCGAAAGAAGTATCATGAGGAGCTTTGGAAGCGCAAGCTTCGTGAGGAAATGGATTTAGACCAGTGCTGTGATAGGTTCAAACTCATTTTGAAAGATGTATGGGATAATTGCTGTATAGAAAGTAGAAAATTTAATGTGACAAAAGAGATGAACGGTTAAACAATAGACAGAAGAATAAGGGTTGCGCGAATAAATTATTATAGGCATATTAGCAGAAGACAGGGTGACCACTCAATTTTTATTTTCAAATTCCCGGTTTTTTCCCGGTTTTCTCGGACCAAATGTTAAAAATTTCCCGGGTTAAGGCGCGGATCATGTAGTAATGAACTAGAATAACGAATAGAAAACAATTACTCTAAGCAAACAATTTTGAACGAATTGAGTTCCAAAGCTTAATAAAATGATATTTTCAGTATAAGCGTTGTTTATAATATGAAAATGACTACATTTTAGGACCCAACTATTTAAAAATTCTACTTTCAGTTTTAGGCCCATGAAGCTAAAGAAAATAATTTAGATGATAGTCTGAAAGTTTCAGTTTGTGTGTGTACTGCCAAATGATTTCTTTATATTTTGTTTAAGAAACTTTTCCCAAAGATTCTATGAAAAGTTCTCAGCCATTGCTTGAGAAATTCTTTCTGGCGTTTCTATAGGTATTCTCCAGCAGTTTGTCGCCTTTCTTCCAACGATTCTTTTAGCAGTTTCTTCTGGCAGTTCTGTTAAACTTTCTTGTGATGACATTTATGGTGGAATACCTGAACTTATGAAGTTTTGTGATTGTAAAGGAATCTCTGGAAGACACCTCAAAGAACTAAAAACTATAAGGTAATTGCTGAAATAATTCTTGGGAAAAAAACCTGATTTATTGAAGAAATTTAAGAAATATTGTTTGCACGAGTTTCATAATCGATCAGATGGAGCATCGGTAATGATGGGTTCTGACCAATCCGTCAAAAAGCTGCTGAAACGTGTCAGTTCTCATTTGATAACTATCAAATGTACTTGCCACTTTTTGGTTCTTTGTGCAAGCTATACATGCAAGAAGCTGCCACTGGAACAGTTGATGCAAGATATTTATAGTTACTTATCATGCAGCCTCAAATGATCCAAGGAATTCCAGATGATACAAAATATCTTGGATTTGAAGCATCGTTCAGCCACCAAATGGCTATCGTTCTAGTCAGTTGACAACAGGAACTACATCGTGTGTTGAACCCAAGAAGCTGTACACTTTGAAGGAGTTCAATTCAATTTCTAAACAATATCCGTACTTTTACGAAAAATATGAGATACAGGCCATCGAAGATCATGACTTGGAAACATGTTGGAGAAAACTGCTGTGTTTCAAACAAGCAGATGGGAAGCTGGCTTTTATCTTGCTTAGAAAGTTCATTGCAAACTTTCTACAATCTGAATAAGACCATCTAAATTCGAATGTTTGAAGCAAGGTTCTTGCCAAGATTTTCTGCTGTTAAACACAGATAAAAAAGATTTTTTGGTGAAAATTAAGATGGGAAAGAAAAATTGCGATTGAAATCAACCATAGTAGAGTTGGTATCAACATAAGGTCTGTCAAATATACCACAAACGTTGAAGGTTTGAAGATAAACGTAGTAAATTTGACTGAAATTTTAAAATAGTTTTAAAGATAGGCGTAGTCGGGTAAAATGGTAGTTTCTACTACAAGATTTTTTTCTGTGCAGGATATTTATAGAAGGTAAATCAATTGACACACTCTAAAATTTCACAGATCGTTATAGATGAACACGCTAAGAAAGCAATACCTAGAGCTCGACGATAATAATACACAATCTAAATTAGGAAAAATAATGTGAACATAAATTCCCGGTTTTTTCCCGGTTTCTCCCGGTTTTTTAGAATTCCCGGTTAATTCCCGGTTTTCCCGGTTTTCCCGGTTCTGTGGCCACCCTGAGAAGACCAAGTAGGTTAAGTCGTAGAATGGATGGTGGCTACCTTACATACATACATACATTATCAGAAGACCAAGTAGGCATCCACTTAAGGTGGCATTTAAATTTAAATTTGGTTTTAAAAAATAAGGAAGACCAAGCTTTACGTGGGAAGACTCGCTACAGCATGATTTTTTAAGGTACCAAGGAATGACACATCAGGATTGGAAAGAACTTGCGAAGGAAAGAGAAAACCTAGAAAAGAAAGCAGAAGAAATTTATAAAGATAGTAACAGTGAAATTACAAACGGAGAAGAAAGAGAGTAGAGAAATAACAACAGTGGATGGAACATAGGTTATTAATATAAGGGATAGAAGGCAATCAAAGACATTAAACATAATAAACAGACGTAATACGTAGTATTGCAATTCACAACGGGAAGAAAATGATGACTTAATGTACAGACGCCTGAGGATGTATTGGATACAGATGGTAAGTGATGGTTTAACTTACTATATACTGGGAGGGAGGTAGCCTAAGGGAGCTGAAGGAACTGGTGACTGGACAAAAGTGTGTAGGGTAGCCAGACTTTTGTGCTGAGAGAACAGCCATTGCATTGTTTTCCGAAGGTTTCCAGGGAATTCAACTCACCTCTGCTACAACAAACCATCAGGTAGAACATTCCCTTCCGGTATAATTCTACAGACATAAGTAATCCTTGCGATAATGGTGGGTATACTTTCATCATCATTATCATAAACTTATCCGAAGCCGCTACACTTATAATATCTCACATTTTCGCGCTATTTAATAAACGGGTGGATTTAGTTCATAGTGCATTATTTACATCCTGCAAGTTTTAAAGTCCTGTGATCAAAACTCGCGGAAATGGAGTCAAATGAACAGCTCGTGCGTGATAAAATCTTGCGCATTCATCACGAGAACAAGGATCTCTCGCATCGTTCCATCGCTAAAACGTTGGGAATCGCGAATTTCACGGTGTCGCGAGTGATTAAGCGGTTCGAGGAACGGTTGACCACCGATCGGAAGCCCAGAAGTGAAGGAAAAAGTATTCCGTACAACACCAAAAATCACAACCGCGTAGTTGGGGCCTTCAACCGAAATCCGAACGCCTCCGTTCGGGATGTGGCTAAGAAGCTGCACCTAAGCCGAAGTTTTGTCCAGAAGGCCAAAACTAAGGCTGGGCTTCGAACGTTCAAGGCACAAAAGGCCCCTAATCGCGACGAGAAGCAGAACAAGTCCGCCAAAACCCGTGCCAGGAAGTTGTACCTCAACATGCTGACGAAAGTTGAATGCTGCATCATGGACGACGAAACATATGTGAAGGCTAACTTCAAACAGATCCTCGGCAACCTGTTTTTCACGGCCAAGGATAAGTTCAGCGTTCCGGAGCATGTCCGCACTCAGAAGATGTCCAAATTTGCGAAGAAATTCCTGGTTTGGCAAGCCATCTGCACATGCGGGAAGCGGAGTGCACCTTTCGTGACCCAGGACACGATGAACGGACAGGTGTACATAAAGAGTGCCTCCAGACGGCTGCTTCCTCTCCTGAAGGCCCACAACGTCCCAACAATCTTCTGGCCGGATTTGGCCTCATGCCACTACCCAAGGACGTGCTGAAGTGGTATGCGGACAATAAGGTCAATTTCGTGCCGAAAATGTTCAACCTCCCAACACTCCGGAGCTCCGCCCCATCGTGAAGTACTGGGCGATTATGAAGCAGCACCTTCTTAAACGACCTAAGGTAGTGAAGACAGTCGAGGAACTGAAGAAAGTATGGGTTTACATGCAAAAAACGGTTGATTCACAGGTTGTGCAGAATCTTATGGCCGGGGTTAAGGCCAAGGTGCGAGCATTTGCGTATGGACTGTAAATAAAATACGAGTAAAATGATAAAATGAAGTTTAATAGTTATTTCTCAATCCCTGAAAATTTGATGGCAATCGGATGAAAACTCGAATTTTGCGAATCAATTTTGTGTGTGGCAATTTCATCGTGGACACCCTTTAGGGTAGCCAGACTTTTGTCATGAGAGAACAGCCATTGCATTGTTTTCCGAAGGTTTCCAGGGAATTCAACTCACCCTGCTACAACAAACCATCAGGTAGAACATTCCCTTCCGGTATGATTCTACAGACATAAGTAATCCTTGCGATAATGGTGGGTATACTCTCATCGTCTTTATCATAAACTCATCTGAAGCCGCTACCCTTCTAATATCTCACATTTTTCGCGCTATTAAATAAACGCTTGATTTTAATAGGCTCGTTCTATTGTGAATTGGTGCCATTATTGCATTAGTATGATTGTGTGGAAGGTCATACTCTATGCGCCAGGAATCAAGAAATTGTCCTCATCGAAAAAATCCTAGACCAGATCAGATCGAACCCAGCTACCTCCTGCATGTTGCTTTGTAGCTGCGCCCTTTCCAACTAAGCGAAGGGAGACCCCAGCATGACATTTACACACCTCGTAGAAGGACCTACGATAAGGAGGCGTTCGATGAAAGCACTGCTTGATCTAAGCTCAATTGACAATGAAGATAATCTAGTGGAAAAAATATCCCATGTGGCTCATCCGCATTAATTCCAGTTCAGCGCTCTTAATTAAACGAAAATTGCAGAACAAATTTACTCAACACCTCAGCATAATTTCCTAATCACTGACGCCGTCGTAGTTCAGAATTTCGTTAATATAATTCATTACCATCTACATGGTATACGGTAAGTAGGTCACACGAGCCGAACGTTCTTAAACTTTTCAATGACGTACGCCCGCCTTCGCCTGTCTTAGCACCGTCTCAATCCAAATTAATTCAACGTTTTGCCATCCGAGACTGACAGGATGAAAACTTTCCCTAATAGAAGCTGCGAGTCTGAGTACCGGTTGATTCCCTCGTTTTCTGTAAATATGCCACTCGTTCTTTCTCCCGCAAACGGATAGAACGACTTTCAGTAACGAAGCATGTTTTGTTTTCCATCCGGATTAGAACACATACACGGTAAACACACGCACACACATGCTTTCTCCGAGTTGCTTACAAAACGGGAAGCAATTTCGCCACGAACATCACGATGAACATCATCGTGATTCGCCATTCGTCCGGGTTTCTCCCAGTGCAGTTGCAGAGCGAAGGAAAATGTCCCGCATGTCATCATCCTTCCATTATGTGCTCTAAAGTAGCAGCAGTAGCAGGAAGGATAAAAGCGATTTCCTGCGTCCAAACAGGAACGTGCCATTTTCCTACAGTTAGTCTCTAGCAATCCGGATAAGGACTCGTTCTAGTCGCTTGACTCAAGCGTTGTTTACGAAGCATCCAGTCACACTACTGGCGATACGATGTGACTACCATGTGTGTGGATTTTGCAATTTTGTAGCATTTTTAGCTCGCATTTACCGCGCTGTCGTTTGAGGAGTGGAAAACATACTTGGCGAAGTGGTTGGTGCTATTCCAAACACGTTCTTCGTTTCGATGTCACTTAGCTTCCAGGTGAGTAGCGTAGATGAATAATTAAACGGTGCTATTTAGTTGCGAGTAATGTACCTAATGCAAGTTCGATGAATATTTGCGTGACTTGCGTTGGAAAGTTTCTTCCAGTGTGTCAATTATCGGCAAGTCATAGACGTGAATTTCAAAGGTGTAAATTGTTTCCATTCCACTGTTAATCCATAACTGTCATCACCGACAGCTTACAGTAAATCAGGTTTAATCTACCATGTCCACTCACCTGCTTCCATTCGACTTTGTCGATGATTTCCGCTCCCGGGGCAGAACTTTCGGTGATCGGTGGTCGCAGAAGTGAAATGTACTGTTGCCGAAAAAAAAATCCAATAAATACAATTCCAGAATTATGAGCACAACAAATCAACACCCACCTTGCCGCGATCCAAGCTACGGATAAGATCGAGATCGGTGGAGTCGGAAATACCGCCGTGCACGACCAGCACACGGTTGTTAACTATCGTACCCAACGGAAGCCATCGGTAGACTTCGTCGATGAGCTTTAGCAGTCTTTCGGCGTTGTGTTTATATTTTTGATGAACCTCTCGTACAAACCCGTAGCGAACGTTCATGACGGTGTCTTCGTGGTTGCCGCGATTCAGAAAGACACCGCCGGGAAAAACTAGGAACGTACAGAGCAGCAACAGGAACACCTCCAAGCCCTTCTTGCCTCGATCCACGAAGTCGCCATTGAAAACATACGGGTTTTCCGGGGATGGGAGACCATTCTGAAATTCGGAAGTATTTTGATCCTTTTAACAAAACATAAAACAAAGAGTAAAGTCAAACCTTATGGAACACCACCAGCAGATCGTCCAGTTTTCCGTGAAGATCTCCACAAATAGTGACTTGTTTCGAAATGGCTGTCGAAGCTTGGTTCAAATTTGGCAGTCGCTTGAGCTTCGACGTGGCTTCCCGCAAGATTCCGGCCACGTACTTGGCATGCAGTCGGTTCTTCTTCTTCCGGAACAGATCGATAATCACATCCAGCTCCTTCTTGTCCAGAGGGAACTTGATGTGCGGTCCCTGATAGCTTCGCTCTGGACCGCAGATACCTTCGTCGGCCAAGTCGTCCGATTCGTCAGAGAACTTCATGTCGAGGGCTTCTGCAGTTGAAAAAAGGATTAAGAGTTATGCAATGTGTTGATTTTCGAGCTTTAATTAAACAGTAATTACCGTTGGATGACGACCGGGAAGTCTCCTGTGAATCGATGGGACGTCCGGCAGTGTCGGGAATGTGCGTTAGCAGTGCGTTGAAAAAGTTGTACAACTGAAACGAAAAAATCGGTATTTACTTAATCACTCGTGACAAAACCGAGGAATTGATTTAATGGTCGGGATTTTTCAATTATTCACTGCATCCGATGCTAATTTAATATACATGTATGTACGTTATGGCTTGTGTCGGGGAAAAATGGTCACATAACAAAACACGGGGCTTACGTCGGGGTACAAACAAAGCTAATTGAACACGGTTGCAGTTGAAATGGAAATATTTGCTGTATATCAAGATTGAAAAAAAAAATCGAGTGCCATTATGCGCTTTGCATTGATGTTGCAATTTATTACTCAACATAGGATGTGACAAATTTATAGAAGATAAATTGAACGAAAACTATGACGATCAATTAGTGAGTAATTAAGAGATATTTATATTAACTATTAATATTACTCATAAAGTGAAATAATAAATCTCGAGTGCTTTTTCAAACAGACGTATCTGGTTTTGTAAACCAAGAGGGGAAGTTAGATTCAAATCTTAAATTCTTGAAACCCTTAGCAATTTCACGCAAACTAGGGCCATCACCACAAGGAATAACATTTCCCTAACATAATGGTTATGCTACTTTCCGTGAGGGTGCTGAGAGTTTTAAATAAATTCACGTTTGAATCTTACTTCACTTTTTTGTTTACAAAATCAAATACGTCTGTTTGAAAAAAATAATCGAGTAATTTTTTCCATAAATTAATTCTTTTGCAATTCAATCCTGTCAAATGATGTTTTCATTTTTGTTTGTTTGACTGAGTTAAATTTGAATTTCTTAAAATGTTTTTGGAATTTGGTAGACCGTTCATGGCAAAAGTTATATTTCTACGTTAATAGTTAATTGAGAACATGTAACTAGTTGCTGTAAAGCCAAAGTATAGTACAAGCTATAAAGAAATCGTACTTGACAACCAATCATACTACTTCAAAAATGGTACCTGGCACCGAAAGCTCTTAGTTAATAACTGTGGAAGTGCATTTAGACCACTAGGTTGAGTGCAAGCAATAAGCTAATTACAGAAACAATAAGCTTGAACGCTTAAAAAGAAAAAATAAGAAGATATAGATACTTAGCCAATGAATGTTTGAATTTGTCAGCTAAACAAAGAATCATGAAGAGAATTCTATTACTTACTTTTTGAGTAATTAATTGAATTTAAAAGGTCACATGCCTTGCGTTCATCAACTTACCAAAGTAAGCCCTATAATTCACAAAAAGTTATTCCAGACAGCTGAAGGAAATTCTATTCAGCTAAAAAAAAACTCAAATTATCTCGAATGATCAACTTCCTTTTTTATTAGGTGTTTCACGTTCTTTTTGAGTTTTAATAAACTGCTATGTTTAAGGATACAACTCTCATATATTGTTTTTACCTTACTAAATAATGTACTCGAAAAGATGCCACATTTTCTTTTGTTTATTAAATTTTTAATTTTATTAACTTTTGGGATCATGAAGGCGAAAAAAAAACCATATCTTTTCTTAATTATCAACTACAACTACAAACCTGAACAGAACACACAGTATAAACATAGATTAAAATTAAACATTTATCATTTGCGTAAGCAGTAAGTAAAACTATAAATTCACTCTACCCATAAAGATGTTAGGAAACACTTAAAAGCATCCTAATTTCTTCTCAGCGCCTTTCCGAAAGCTTACGCTTGAATGTAGCAGCAGAAGCGTTGAAATTAAAAAGCATGTACGATTGGTTGAAGCTAGCTGACATGAAGCGTATTGGATCATGCTTACCAGTGTTGGAAAAATCATTTTCAAAAAACGTTCACTCTTTACTCAGTGCAATGATATATCACCGAGGAACTTCGCACTCAAAGTTCGCGAACGAACTACAATCCAAAGTTCATGAAAGCGCAGAGTGAGGAAACGTTTCAGTTCTCATCGGAAAAGATCTTTTGTTTCTCCATCTCACATCGTTTCACTCGTATTCGAGATCCGATCCAACCAAATATCTCCTCGGCTTTGTTCTTTTTCTCTAGCGAGTAGGCAATGTTCACGTGAAGTGTGATGTTTGTTTTATGAGTATTGTGCCGCCGCAAAAGTCGAGTGGCAGGAAACGTCTGCTGGAATGGCGTGACGGATCGAGGACAAATGCATCACCATTATGCCATTATGACAGATTTATCTGGCACTGCCAGACTTTTTATTGACAAAAAGACAAAAAGAGAAACCCCCCAAAATGCCAGACTTTTTGAAATTAGGACAGATAAAAAAAAGTGTAGTACAATCCCACTCCACTAAAACGTTAAGTGATTTGCGTGATTGCTTATTTTATCCACGCTTGTCATGTGCTTGTATTATTTTAAGTGGTGAAAATAACAAGTTAATGAACCTTGATGGATTAGTGTGAACAAGCCTTACCCATAACGTTTTCACGTGGTTTTGACGTTTATTTTGTTGATTCGTTTGCGCACTCGTGTCACTTTGTCATATTGAAGCTGGATTCCGCAATATAACAAGTACAACTATGTCTTGTACAGCTCTCGTCCTCTGAAAATGATTCGTAGCTATTTTGTGCAAATAGGTAATCTGTCAGATATTTGGTCAAATAATTGTCAAAGACTTGGCATTGGTCAAATAATGTAATTCCACGCTTGTCTGTTACTGAGGTGGTCGAGAATACGAGTCAAAAAATGACACATTTTGCGACAACATTTGTAACGTGCCTATCACCATTTGTAAAACCTCTGACCCTTTTCAATAGTTAGTCCAGATTTTTACATATCCGTGTTTTGCCAGATTTTTTATTTGTGACATGCCAGATATTTTCCAAAAACTAATGGCAACCCTGTGCGGGATGTCATTTATGCGAGATATCTTTCTGTCTAGATTTTATTTCCATAAAATGCGCAGTGTGCTTTTCAAGAACGAATGTAGTGTAAAGATAAAGAGTAAAACAAAAGATCTGATTTTATTTGTATTCTCGCGTGGGTGATTCGAGTAGAAAAAGTTCACGATGTTTCATTCTCTCATCCCAGCAAGGCCCCCCCAGAAACGTTGGCGTGTGAAACTAGCAACGGGAGGTTCCCAAGTGAAAAGTTAGCACACGATGAACTGATATTTTTGTGAGAATTCCATCACTGATGCTGACCATACATACTAGCATAACGAGACTCCAGATGCAGAAAACCTCGTTGGAGAAGGATTCGTTCTGGTGCGTAGATGTTTAGCTGTGCGAGGATTTCCGACGAATCTGTATCTCCCAAAAGGAGTTAAGCTACAAATACCGCTTGCGTGGAATTTCTTCGTTTCCCCAAAGTCTCTATGCCCAGTTGCCTACACTGATCTTCGTATGGCGGTAGATTGAGAGGGTTTTCCCATGGCAGAAAACGGTGGGCGTATCTTATAAATTTTCGTTGAATTGTTTCGATCCTATGAATCCAACATGACTGGTACGAGCACCAAACCACAGCGTTGGATTCTAATATAGACTATTTTAAAAATAAATCCAAGCTGTCGGTTAGCTCTGCAGATTATGTAGTTGTAATGCCACCGGTAGGTCAGTGCTGGGTCAAGGATAACTCCTAAATCACGTACTTTCCGAGCACGCTCTAGAGATTGGTCAGTAATATTATAGTCATGTATTATCGATCTTAATTTTATGTGGAACAAAATGATGTGGCATTTGTGGATACTCAAAGTAAGCATATTTCTCGTACACCACTCAGAAAAACGATCATTTGAAACGTGTTATTCGAGGCAGTCTTCGATACATTTCACCTCCATGTAGATTTTGACATCATCAGCATAAAATAAACGGCATCCTGGCCTAAGTTGCTTCCTTGTGGTACGCCTGATAGGTTGGTGAATGGTTCAGAAGCAAGCACGATTCCATTATCAAAACGATCAAATGCAGCTTTCAGGTCGGTATATACAGCGTCAACTTGTGCGCCGAGGTCTAACGTCCGCAAGCAGAAACAAGTGCACTGCACAAGGTTCGTTAAAGAACATCTTTTGGGGTAAATTCCATGTTGATCCGAGGATATGTAATGTTTAAAAGAATCAAACAACATCTCGTTAATTATGATCTCAAAAACTTCGAACAGGCACATAATAAAGTTATTCCACGATAATTCTCGACGTTTCGCTTATCGCCTTTTTTATGCACCGGGAACATAATGGAAATTCTCCAAGCAGCAGGAAACTTGCACTATCGCAATGCCATTTTGAAAAGAAGCGTCAAAGGGAGGACTAGAACGTCACAAAATCTTTTAAATATACACGAGTGAATATCATCATGACTTGGCGATGTGGAATATTTTAGTTTGTCGATGGCAGATTTGGTGTGTTGGAGAGTAGCTTTTATATTTCTCAGACGGCAGACATCACGCGGCGTGTTTCTACAATCCCTTTCTATTTGAGATGATGATGTCGAAAATTTGTTGAGAGCACTTTTGAAATGATCTGCAAAAAGATTGCAATGCAGAACTGGCAAAATCATTTGCCAAGAAAATCTCAACTGGTACTCCGTGATCTGGTGTTGACGAATTTCCAAAAATTCCTAGAATTTCTCTTTGCGTACGTAGCGTTTGTACAACAGGCGATTGTATAATTGGAATCTCTGGCTAGCTCGATTGAAAATTTGCTTAGCAAAAGGACAGTGGGATTTACCGTAATTAGGCTTTGTGCACAAATTACGTAACGCAAAAAATCGGGATTTTGGACCCCCCCCCTATGTAACAATAAGTAACGCGAGACCAGACTCCCCCCCTTTAATTACGTAACGCTCACGGACCCTGCCCCCCTATTTCTCAATTGTGATAAAATCATCACAAAAACTGTTATTGTTGTTGTTTTTATGTTTATTTCTGACATACTTGAAATAAGTAAAGAGTGCAAACATCACTCAATTAATTTTATTTAAGTATCTTAAAGCTTATATAAAGATTACGAAAAACATTGCACTCATTGTACTGCATTTATTCAGGTGAATGGATGTTCTTAACAATGTTACAAATATTAGTGCAACAAGTTTATTCAAATGTCTTTAAATTATTTAAAATATCACAAAAAAGTGTTACTCATATTACTTAAGTTAACAGTATTTTATACGATGCATAATATTGACCTATTGCAATTAATATAATCTAATTATTATTAACTATACTTTTTTATATAGGTACTATTCAGAGTTTTCCTTTTGATCCGGGCAGTGCATGATAAAAGCACGCTATGTACGACTAATTCATGACGGCAGAAACAGAGAACAACATGCGCAGCAACAAGTTCTTTTGATGTAGGCTACATGCAGAGAAATATTGGGTGATTCAACGCAATATTTAGAATCAAAATTCCAAAGTTTTGGTTCAGTTTCGTATTATTTACTTCAAAATATAGATTGCAACCCTTCATTTGACGTATTGAAAATGGGGTTTTCCCAGAATTTTCAAACATAGTTCTCAACTAGCATAAATCAACCCGTTTCTACTTGATATAGAAGGAGATGTTCGCTTATCACCATGAGTCACCAAGAGTGGACAGTAATGCTTGTTAGAATGAAAAATATGAAGAGAAAGTGTTGAAAGTCCAGTCAGTGTACGGTAGGTTGGAAATAGCATAGAAGTATTGAAAAGAGTAGAGTAGTACTCGAACCAAGGACGTTACTATTGCTTAACATCCGACTGCGGGGTAGGTCGAGGCACGGATGAATCCGCCATCTCAACAGGCTTTTCTACTTGCTACTTGCTACTTTGCTTGGCACACAGGAAATTTAATTGATGCAAATTGGTTATTCACTTTTAATTTTTTTTTTTCAAATTGATTATTTAGTTACGTAACGATTTTAAAAACCCCCTCCCCCATATGTCACAATAAGTAACGGTTGCTCAATCCCCCTCCCCCCCCCCACCTTCATGCGTTACGTAATTTGTGCACAAAGCCTTACGGAGTGCTGTAGCTCTTTGTTGCTTCCAACGTCGAAGGTGTGAATTGCCCCAAGGTGGTTTGGGACTTCGTCTACGTAGGTGAACATGCTTAGCAATTACACTTTGCATTATGCTAGTAAAGCATTCAACTACATAGTCAACATCACTATTGGAGCTCATTTGCGCCCAATCTATGAGATTAAGTGTCTCTAGCATTTATATGAAATCTGCTTTATGAAAATCTTAGCTCGCTGCATCGTAAAAATTCACGGACTCTATTCCCTTGGAAACATCAATTTCGACTGCAAAGGGAGGGTGGTCGTCATCGACTATAGATAAATGCTCTTCAGCACCTGACATCGTGCATCTTTCAAGCGTCAAAGTGCGACCGTTACGGTTCTTTAGGTTGTTAATTTGAGTAAGACCATGCTGAGTGAATCCATCAAGTAATGTTGAGCATGGCGCATATTTATGTGATTGCAAAACAATTATTGCGCGATGGTCATTGCCTTCGGTCGTCCAAACTAAGCCGGGTTGATTATAGTCTCCAAGCGTGATCGCAGAGCAATCGGTAACTTCTGGCAGCCGAAATGTTGTGATTTCTCAGATTTCAACAGCATCAGGGAGTAGACTATTCTGATCGGAAGATCTACCGAGCGCAGGCTGGATGGACTCCACTGTGATGGGGAGCTCAGAAGTTATGGGCGCGGTCTGGAAAATCCAGGCCAGTCCCACAGGTGGATCGCGAAACATTTGAAAATCGACAATTCGACCGTGTCCCGTGAGGTAAAATCTTTCAAGGAGGTTTTTAAGAGGCAACTCCGCCAAACTCGCCAGAACTTTACCCAATAGAAAAATGTTGGGCGATGGTAAAGGACACCACAGGACAAGGTGCAGGAATTAATCCTAGGAGAGGAGGTGGAATAAACCAACTTAGCAAAATATAGCTAATGTGTTTATTTATTCCCTAGAGGTTCATTAACATTTTTTTTTATTTAGATTTTCTGGTAGGACTCTGAATAGAGTAGAAACCTCTACTCCAGGCCGTTGATGATACCGTTGCGTAAAGCCTTTCGAATCATTTTGCCAGACGTACACGAAACATAACGTTCAAGAAAACGCGGTTGCATATGACTGGAAAGGAGCCACTGTTGAGTACGTTGAGTCCTTTCATCTGTTATTTCAATTGTCTTTTTGTTATTTTGTAAGGCAGTGTTACGTTTGCAAGTTTATTAAGACGTTTCTATTTATGTGCTATGGGAGTCTACCGAAGTAGTTTTCTTGAATCGAAATTAAGAAGCTATTGTACTGTTCGTTGTGCGTAAAAATGATATAACCTAACTCATTTTGAAGCATTTCGGCAGCCGTGCAAGGATCATGCCATGACACTGCCTCAAAAGGTGTTACATTTTCAAGTTTACTTTCTTTTTCTCTCAGGCATGTTCATGTCCACTGTTTTGTATAGAGTCGTTTCGTTTTTTTTTTGTTATTTAGTTAGTCAGTGTATTTTCTACAGTCTTATGTAGTTTAGTTTGTTATTCATTTGCTGCAAAAGTCTTTTTGAGCAGTTTTCTTGAATGAAAAATAAGAATTCTACCAGTTTAACTAATTTCTGGTGTTACAAGTCTCAGTAGTCTCAACAAAATATGTTTCATGGTTTATTGATGGGACTCATAAAAGAGAAATTTCCTTTAAAAGAGTTTGCCAGGTCGTTGCGTCTCTTTATGTTAGTTAATAAGCCCGTCAGTGTAACGTTTATATGTTCAGGAAGGTATCTCATTACTTGTCTATATGTATGTCTAACTTATGTGCTCTGAAAGTCATCGATGCATACCTCGCCTTACCACGTTCAATTTACCAATCCCTTTGTCCGCCCAGTTCTTGTCTTCTGCTTTATTTATTTGAATTCTTTAGTTCTATTGTGGAGAAGTTAACGTTCATTTGTCCGTTCATATTTCATTTTTATTTGTCTAATTCTAATCTCTAAGTCGTTTAATCGCTTCAAAGTCTGACAGGCATGTGCAGCATAACAATAATTATTTGAGTCTTGGTCATCTATAAGATTCACTTTTCGGTGACAAAGTAAAGCTTCATTGTGCCTATTCTCTATCTATTATTGAAAAATTATCGAGAATAAAGCCGTTATAAGATTGCCTGTATACTGTTGCTGTAATGTGTGGTATTTTAATGATGATAAAGAATAAGAATCAAAATAAGAATAGCACCAGTCGATTCATCAAGAATGTAAACAATCTTGTACAAGTTGTCTGTTCGGACTTATTTCGGGCATATAGACTGTATTCGATGAAATTTGGACACACGCAATTGTTCGTAACTTTTTAGCGTTTGGGTAAAAATTATTGAAATTTTAACTGAATGTATTTCATTGTGTTGTGTCAATTGTGTAATGAGTTTCGTGAAAATCGGTCGAGTGATTTCAGTGATGGCTTTGAATGAAGAATTAGTGCGCCAACAAATTTTGGGCACTCACTTCGAAAACCCAAACGCTTCTCATCGATGGATCGGAAAACAGCTCGGAATCGCACATTCAACCGTATCTCATGTGATCAAAACGTTCAAGGACCGTAAGACAACCAAGTGGAAAATGGTAGTGGCCAAAAACGTGGCACATCAAATCCGGAGAAGGTCAGGATGGTATTGAACCAATTTAAGCGTTATCCCAACATTTCGATCAGGGATGTTGCGAAAAAAGCGAAAGTTTCAGTTTGTTTTGTGCAGAAAACAATGAAACGTTCTGGATAACATGTGTACAAGGTCCAGAAGGCACCAAACCGGAGCGATAAACCAAACTCGATGGCCAAAACTCGTGCAAGAAAACTGTACAGGGAGTGGCTCACAAAACCGTTCTGCATTGTGATGGACGATGAGACCTACATTAAAGCCGACACCAAACAAATGCCAGGACTGGAACACTACGTCGCCACCTCTAAGCTGGCCGTTCCGGAGAGTGTACGGAAGAAGAAACTGTCGAAATTCGCCAAAAATTTCCTTGTCTAGCAAGCGATCTGCGGATGTGGCAAAATGAGTCAGCCCTTCATCACCTCTGGGACCGTCAACGAACAAATCTAAAAGGACGAATGCCTCCAAAAACGACTTCTGCCCTTCTTGAGATCTCACGATGGCCCGACACTGTTTTGGCCGGATTTGGCATCTTGCCACTATGCCCGGCCCATCTTAGACTGGTACAAAGATAATAATGTAGTTTTTGTACCAAAAGACGTCAACCCTCCAAACACTCCGGAACTTCGCCCAATTGAAAAATTTTGAGCAATCATTAAGGCAAAGCTCATTAAAACTCCAAAACTGATAGAAAATGAACTTGAACTAAAGAAAGTGTGGTTAAAAGTAAGTAAACAAGTCGGTCCTATCATTGCGCAAAACTTGATGGGAGGGGTCAAGGCAAAGGTGCGGGCATTTGGGTTGGGAGAAGAAGTTCAATAAACAAATGATGTCAAAACTTAACTATTTAGTAGTACTTTATTTCCAAAAAGTTTGAAAAGAATCGGGCTAAAGAAAAATGTTTGGTGACCTATTTTGTGTGTCCAAATTTCATCGAATACAGTCTCCCTTGCGCTGAACTGGGCGGCTTGACGTGCCGCAAGCGCTCAGTAGGGATTCCAGGACCCGAAGCTAAGAGTCAGTTTCATTGTGGTTATATCACATCAATTATTTTTTCCACTATAGCAGCAGCACATCGATATTGTATATATGCAATTCTTTGTAATTTCAGGTCATCCAAGGAACTCCTAAGTATTTTAAAATAATTTTAAATATATTTTGTTTTTTCGGTGGTTGTGATAATTTATCTAAGGTTAGTAGTGCATGAGCGGGCCCGTCTACAATTGCAGCAGGATCACAATCTGTAGATATGTGAATACAATTAAAATTGGTATTATCATTTTATACTATAACATCCCTTCGCTATTTTATCTATATTCTATGCCATTTTCACTGAAAAAAAAATGTAGGAAGCATTATATACGACAAATTGTACTCAAAAAAGCATTTCCCTTATTCACCAAAACTATATAATTTATAATCATTGCTTTCCTGTTTCCCATTATCATTTATAGATCCAGACCAATAAGAGTTATCGGACTTTTTTTTTCGTCTGGTTTTACTTAATCTACGTTTTTGGCATTATTCATGCTTATGTAAAATTTATTTCTCATAATTGTTTGCTGTTTTCAGCTTTTCCAAGACTATTAGGATATTAAAACATATCTAATCTTTTTTTTTTCAGTTACAAACCAGTGGATAACAGATATATATTATACTTACACTTATTATGTTATTTGACTATAACTGTGAAAACAAATTCTTAATAGATATTAATTTTATCGAAGCTGCAACAGCGGAAGTCTTTCGATGACCAGCTAAGTTACGGATATATATTCTACTTTAGTTTACTGGCTTGCTCGTATTTTTATTTTACATTATAACGTCAGATTCTTATTTTATGATATTAAATGATATTAAATGATATCATATTATCTATGAAAATAGTGATGATTTAACCTGTCTTTCAACTTTTCCAGGACATTTGAGATATTAGGGCCTACCTGATTTTTCTTTTCAGAGAGAAACCAATGGATGTCTGATGTATTTTGTACATACATGTTTACTATTTCAAAATGTATACTATTTAGTATTTATATTATAATATCTTACTATTTTCATCATATCATTGTATATTACTTATTATCATATTAAATTTTCAAGAGGTGGAATTTCAACGTTGTATACATGTACATGTATTTTCGTTTTGTTTATTTAAATTTTCTTACATATCATATATATTCATAGATATTATTAATTGAATACATTCATGTTTCATCATATATGATTTTATGTTTAGGTTAGTTCGGGGTGCAGTGCAAACTACAGTGCAATTGCTCCCAAGAACCAGCAGAAAGGAAATTTCGACAAGCAAGGTATACAGTTTTGAAAACATACAGAACAGGCTATTAATTTTTCCGTCTCAAATTACATACTCCTTATATATACTTATTTCATTTATATATTTCATATTTGATATATATTGCATGAACCTGATTATATTTCATTGATTTAAAACATATAAAAACTGGGATGGGAGGGTGCATCAGGGCATCATTGAAGTTTCAATTGGACAATGGAGTGGATGGCCAACCGGAGTCTAGGAGGGGATGTGTCTATCGTTCATGATTGCTACATTCCACTCCAACAGTTGTAATGAATTTGACGCGCCTTTCTCAAACAAACCATCTAGTGGAAAGCTTAATTGAATTGCGTATTTTGTTATTCGTTTTATTGGATCATATTGCTGGAAGGAGATTCTCTTATTCCCGCAGGTTTCGCGTAAGTGTCTCTGCTTACGGACCTGCCCATCCCTTTTTGGCCCTTCATACAGCAGTATGTTGAATTTAGAACGGTAACAAAGCATGATCTTTCTGTTAAGTGGAACCGCATGCAGGGCAAGGCCCACGCTAGGATGGTGGCTTCCTACATACATACATACATACAAATTTCATCGAATACAGTCTTTAGTTCCGTGACCGAGTTTTCAAAGAAACTTTCTGTGAATTCGGTCTTTTGGGTGCTTCCGGCCTCTTGTAGGTTATGATATTGTTACGCTTTTTGATATTCTGCACAGCTCCAACGCTAATGTCAATATATTGGTAATTTCACGAACGCATTACGATTTATGCGATTTCAAAAAGCCTACCACTGCCAGCTCCTGTTTTTTGTCTGATGCCCCCTTTTTGCGTCCGAATTTCGGTAAATCTTCAAGAGAACATGTATTTCTAAACCTCTGAACAATCTTGAACAATATTGATTTAGTGCACTTCGACAACTTTTCGATAACCATTTAGGGAAAGTTAAGCTGCGAGTTGTTAAGCTAATCCGACTCATCGTTCGAAATTTCTTACCTTTTTTATGATTTTTCAGGTGTATTGTCAAGGTTAATAATGTTTTTACACACTGAGTGAAAATTTACTTTTTTTTTCGTTAATTTTAACCCTAAGCCAATTATAAACAGTTGCCCACTTTCTTTAATGATCAGTCCTTAAAAACGCTTACCGTGATGAGCAATAAACTTGGAAATACCTAGAATAAAAAGTACAAAATTTACCCTAGAGTTTAGGCATAAACAACCGTCGTTGAGTTTCAAAGAAGCGTCATCATCATCACCATCAGAATTCAGAATCAAAATACTGGATCTGAAAATGGGTTCACTGTGCTCCGGCTGGTGAGTTGTAAACAGAGAACACATTTTCGTAAATAGTATTTTAATTTTAAACGAAAAACTTGTTTTTAGATTACTGAAATGATGAGAGGAGAAGGTGACTGTTTGCACCCTAATGTGGCCCAAGGCAGTTTGTGACTACGTTCCTATTTAGATTCTGCGACAAGATGGGTCGTTCGTAAAAGTAAAAATCCCCGAGGCAACGAAACATCATACCCGACCATTTCACCCTGGCAAAAACCACAACTGGCCAACTTTTATGCTTCCAACTTGAACCGAAAGACAACGTCAAATCATCCACTCAGCTTCGTAAAAAAAACCCAACTTCAAACTAACTTACCCGAACTTGGTCCTGCTCTCCGGCGTACTCGATGCTCTGAAAGATGGTCCACGTGTAACGGCGGCGGATTTCAATTCGCGCCAGAAACCGCCGGTACCAGCGCTGGATCAGGATGGCGGCCTTCATCGCTGCAAGTAAAATTGAGTAATAAAAAAAACACCGTAAATACTTTCGATGAACTTCAAGACTCGGGAGGAAAGTTTTCGCGAATGTTTTTGCACCTCGCCGTGACATAGGTGGAAGAGCGAAAGGGAGGAAGGAAGGATAAAGTTTATTGGACACGAACTCGAATTCGTTGTTGGATGCTGAAATTATAGCGGTTCAGTTCCCATTTGGGCAGGTCAGCAAAGCGTGACTGCGGGGTGAACAGATGTACCTTCACAACTGTATCCTCTTCCGGACGAGTTGAGTCTGTTTTGGTCTAGATGAGAGCGAAGATGTTGATCGCATAAAATATTTCCAATTTGATTAAAGATGTATCTTGTTCGGTTTCGGTTCGCAGGAACGAACAGGGAAATTGGTATCGCATGGATTTATGGCATGAGGAACATTTGAGCAGCACAGTATGAACTAGAATCAGGTGGTGTCTTTCTCCAGAGCTTGTTCGATGGTAAATGGCGATGAGCTTAGCATAAAAAAAAACATGTACTGTAAGGGATGCTGTGAAACTTTTATGAGTTATCACTGTTCATTAAGTTTGAGAAATTTAAGATAAGATATTGAAAATGTTCTGAGAAGTTGGTAAAGTGTCCTAAGCATAAGAATATAATTTGGGAGCCAGCTCAGTCTCTTTTCTTGACTTCTCTAGGAATAGGATAGTCGAGTATTAGTACACGGCATTGAAGAAGTCTGCACTTTGTAGACGAAATACGCGTATCTGTCAAGATAAGCAATAAAGGTAGATCGAATTAAATGTTAATTACTAATCTTTCTTCCCATTTTCTAGTCAAAGGATCTAGTCAAAGATATGTATGCGCTCTACCGAAAGCTTGAGAAAACTAATATGAGAACCTGCAATCAGTGAATGCAAACTCGCGAATGCATGAATGATAAAGACATTGTCCTAGCTTTTCAATGTTGGTACAAAAAATAATGTATCTTTATCATTGTTGCATACTCAACACAATAATGATAAATTGCAAGGCAGAAGAATCAAAATTAATATGTTTCATAACATCCGATTGTTATATAGGGTAGAGACAAAGTGTTGTATGTATGTTGCTTTGTATGCAACAAAATTACATTCAATCATGTCACATGTCGCATCTACCGAAAAGAGACAATAGTGCTGTTGTTTTTCTCACCAATCGCTTTTAAATGAGTTTACCTGAAAATGTCACAGTGATGTCGCGCTACACGATAAAAGTTCATCCGCATCCATCATGCATCTCATCAATTCACGGTAAGGTGGATTACGGTGAGCTATTGAATTGTGAAGTGAGCAAACGGAAGAAGGCAACTGTTTTGACAGTTCTTATTAGATGGCGAATTTTATGTTATCAAATAATTTAAGGTTTATCATTGTACAATTTTTTGCGCAATACATTAAAAACACGTTGATTCGGATGCATATCTTTGCTTCCTACTAAATATAAATAAATTTAATATATGTAATTTTTATGTAAATAATTATTCTTATTTGTTTCAGGTTGCCGAGCAGAACAATGGTGAACGTCTTAAGTTTTTCACCGTAGTTTTGCATCAAGATCTTGCACGGTCAGCAGATCATCATGTTGAGATTTAGTTATGTTGATGACCTGGATGACATTTTTCCAAATTTCTCGCTAGCATCATTACTTCCGGAGGCACTTTGTTATAGTGTGTGCGGCCGCATACATTCCTCACTGGCTTGTATCTCATCATTACAGTTGTTCCAGGAACTCACGGAAGCTATCCTTGTTTACCATTTCCTATGTAACCTTCTTCTAAATCATTATAATGTTGTTGAAACAGCGGAGTAGATAATAAAGTTTAACACCATGCATGGAACAGTATGACTTTTTATCGGACTTGGCGAACATCAATCTGTAGTCGAGTAGTACGATGATGTAGATTTCTACGAATTTAGAGTAAGGACCATAAGTGTTTACAACGACGGTGCCGCAGACCGTATCAGGCACTTCTCGTCGCGAGTCGTTTGATTCTCTAAAAGCTCATCCTTTGTCAGAAAACCTGCCACGTTGGTTTCTAGCTTTGCAATTTCCCATGAACTGGAGCTTACGTTAAATGGCTCATCAATTCAAGTGTATAGGCCAGAGGGTGAATTGGCGATGTTATCAGTTTCCTTGGTGCATTCAACGTCATAAATGTAAGGGCTGAGCCGTGATGCCCCTCTTAGAATATACCGTTCGAATCGAATAGAAGTGATAAGTGTTTGCACAGTAGGAAATATAAAAAATCTGCTCAACTGCTTTCCGCTGATTTTGAGTGTAACGCTTCTCTGTTCTAGCAAGGACCATAAAATCGAAACTTATAGCCTTATAGAGCGATTTGTTGGTCTCGACCTGAGACCGCAAAGAAAGTCTATTAATACAAAACAATCAATTCTCGCAGATCCGTGGCTCCATTCCTAAGATAATTTTTAACAAGCAAACTGAAACTAAAGTTGACCGAAGAAGACGTATGTCGAAGTTCTAATTAATTATGTCACGCAGTAAGGGGGGAGGGGGGTTTGAGAAAACGTGACGATCCATACAAAAAACATGACAAGAGGGGGAGGGGGGATTAAAAAAAATCAATTTTTGCGTGACGTAATTAATGGACGTTCCCTTTTATATCTTTACTAAACTATGTATACTATTCTATATGGTAATGTATAGTTAAACTTTGTAAAAATTTTACTACCATTTTTATCATTACTCGGGTTTTAATGATTTACAAATTAACTTAATCATAATTTCTCAAGTACCTTTTCAAACAGACGTATTTGATTTTGTAAACAAAGAGGGGAAGTACGAATTCGATAACTGCTTCAGGTGGGCCTCGTTTGAATGGACGAAGGTATTTTTGGAGAACTTCCTCCGTCAATTGATTCTATTTTCGGTTGTTGAGCTGCATGCAATGTTCTCACCCGCAGCTCTTGACAATCCGTCTTAGGTGATACAACCGTGGTTGCCACCGTCCCCACAGAGTTTATTGCTATTCGCTCCATTCCGGCCATGTCAATCTAATCGATTTACTTATCCAAAATCTTAATGGTCATAAAAAATGACCAAAAAAATCATCTTTGTGTGCGTGCGTGTGCTGAAAGAAATAAATTTATCTCAACGCACGCACACATTTAAATGCATGAGCAACAAAAATTTGCAGCACGCTCGTGAATCACATGTAACGGCTAAACGAAACGATACAAAAACTGACAATGCAACTCATCAAATTGACTCATCAAAGGCAATTGGTGAGCTTAACAACACAGCTTATGTTTGGTTTTATCCCTCTTTCTTTTCATGCCTTCTTTATACGTACACGGCTACTGATATGGATTCAAAATTAGGTCGAGTTCAATTTAACAGTGAAGAAAGTAGAGTTACACATGAGCTGCATGATTTATTTTTAATATATGAGTAAACATAAGTACCCATACCTGCTATTTCCATCTATGAGTAACTCCACTGTTATTATGTCATTGTTTGAATTTGTTACGCTCGACTTTTCGCAAATTTTGTCGAAGGATAGGGGATACTTGGTAGAGATGGATGGATACTCACAGCTTTAAAGCGAAACATACATAAAGCGAAACAACATACATACATATAAAAACATGAACTAAAGCATATCATACAAGTTGTTATAATAGCATAAAATACTTAATTTATTCCTAAAATATGATTTGATTTGCAACAGATATTATTAATCTTTTCAAACCTCTACTTATTGAGTACGTTTCATCAAAGCTTTTGCAATCCCGACTAGTGATATACTGTCATTATTCAAGCGATCAGTAAGTTCGAGTTTTAATTATTTTCTGCGTTTTTCTCTGAGAAATTTGTTACGTTGTGTTATTTTGAACAAATGGATACATCATTTGTTAAAGAAGACTAAGAAAATGTGTCCGAAAAAGTGCGAAACGAAGTGCGTACCGGGAACGGGGGTCTGAGTTGTGGTCTGGGTCACAATTTCAAATTCAGTCCGAAAACATTCGGGTTGACCAACTGTTTGCCACACATCAGGAACACTCACCCGAAGTGTTACAATGTGTTGAAGTTGGGAAAGGAGATTCCCGAAGATCAAATCGCCTCTCGAGGTAAATAAACGCACAGAAGTGGTGACTGTGAGAATATCAAAACAGTATCAAAAATTGTAATTGTATTTTTTCGAAAAAACAAAATACGATATTTAACCAACCTTGGTTAATGAATATTTTGGGAGTTCAACCAACAACATGAGATAATCTGAGGTGTTCTAGTAAGGTCATCCAAACTTTTCCTGAGTTGAAAACCTAGAATCTATAATTGTATCGATAGATTTTTCGACTGTACAAAGTTGCGATATGTATTCAACCATGTACATTGAACCTTTTGGAAAGCCAAAGGATATTATGGGATAATCTAGGTAATTCTCTATTAGCCTTGTAGCTGAAAAAGCTTCAGTTACAATTGGTCAGAGTTTTTGCCAAATCACGCCAGTCGCCTATTGAAAATCATTAGGTCTGTCCGACATATTCAAATAGAACTTTTAAACTTGAAGATGAACCAGATCGGTGGTTCTTGAAGTTTTGTAAGCTATAACCAATTTAAGTGATCCATCTCCATAATGTAACGACAAAAATATTCGGTGAAGACTGTATGGGATCAGCTACGAGAACCCTACCCGAAGATCCAATGAACATGGTTGAATATATATCGTAAATTTGTGAAGCCTGAAATGCTACAGTAAAAATTCCAGATCCTAATTTTTAAGCTCCAGAACTGAATCGCTGGTATACAAAATCTCAGATCATTTCATAATATCTGCTGACCTTCCAAAATAATCCAGATAAACAAAGTTGAAAACATATCTTAACTATGTTTAGCCAAAAATGCTACAGGCACAATTATAGAACCTAAATTCAGTACTCAGGAAAGGTTGGATGACTTAGAACATCCCAGATTATCGCATAAAATAGGTTGCTCTTCCATAAGATTCAATGAACATAGTTGAATACATATCATACATCAGAACACTCTGGACATCAGAAAAAGCTAAGGTTTCAATTGTAGATCCTAAGTTTTGAACCAATAAACAGTCTGGTATGACTCAGAACATCCCTGATTTCATGATAAATAATGTCGGTTAACCTTCCAGAAGATCCATTGAACATAGGTCAATGCACATCGTAAACTTGTCTAGTCTAAAAGTAAAGTTACAACTGTACATCACATGTTTTGAGCTCCAGGACTGTTTGGATGACCTAGAACATCCCAGATTATCTCGTAATGTCTGTTGTTTTTCCAGAGGACTCAATGAGCATGTTTGAATACATATCAGAAATTAGTATAGCTGAAAATGATCATGAGTTTAAATCATCTCGAAAATACCTGATTATCTCATAGTAGCAGGTTGACTTTTCAAAAGATCAAAATTACTTTATTGATTATGTACCGCTAATTTTTATTACTAAAAAAGCTATAATAACAACTGTAGATCCTAAGTTATGAACTCAAAAACAGTTTGGATAATCTAGAATATCCCTGATTTTCTCAAAATGTCTGTTGACCTTTCAAAAAATTCAGTGAACATAATTGAACACATGTTGTAACTTTGTATTGCCGAAAAAGCTACAGTTTTCAACTACAGATTCTAAGTTCTGAAAAAGATCTTCCAGAAGACTTAATGAATACGGTTGAAAAGATACCGTAACCATACATAATTATAATCGAAAAAGCTACAGTTACAACTTAAGTTACGAACTGCTCCACGTTAAGGATGGTCTAGCTTCAAAATCAGGCATATATTTTTTATTTTATCCTGATAGAGTTGTCAATTTCCAACAAGTTTGATTTTGTTTAATTCATCTGACCGAAGTCTACATGAATGTATTAAAACTATTGTTGCCTAGATTGTAGCAGTCTCGATGCAGTTAACCTATTTTTAAAAGATCTAGAAGATTCTCCAAAGTCGAAGAGGTCGTCAATCAACGAAAAGGTATGAACGCATGATGTCAGTGGTTTATTAAAACCGTAAGAAGTCCGATAAAATCTAGTCAGCAGTAGAGATGACGATCTAAGTTGTCTTCCCACTCGAAAGTCAATGCAGCTCTTAACATATCTTTTATCTCCTTTCTTGAAAACGGGAAACATAAAAGATTGTTTCCACACAGCGGGGATCTTCTGCTACTCAAATGATTTGAGGAAGTTGTGGCCAAGAGGAGTCGATAAGGAAGCAGTACAGCGACAAAAGATAACAGTCGGTTCACCCGGGCCCGGGTAAATACGAGCTTTTTAGTTTCCAAGAAGCAGCAATGATCATGTCCAAAGTGATGTAAAAGGTGTCCAGGTCAAAAACATCAGCAGGTAAATTAGAAGTTGCCAGTTCAGCTTTTGAGATGTGAGGCCAGCGAAGAACACAGACATGAAATACTTGCAAAACAGTTCACATGATTCTTCAGCTGAAGATGATTCTGATTCGTCTAGATATAGATTTGACGGGATGGAAGAGCATTTCTTCTTAGAATTCACAAAACTCCAGAAACTTTTTGGATCTCTACGGAAGTCAAATTGTACACGCATAATAAGTGATTTATACAGACTATCATTCACTAAGCGGTATGCGTCACGTGCAAGTTTGAAAGCCTGTTGATTAGTGAAGGAACGTTGCTTCCGGAATAACCTCTGCTTAGCATTTCGCTCACATTTTGACCTACGCAGTTCTGGGTTGCTCCAAGGTGGATAACAGGTGTCCAAATCATAGGGAAGTTTTCATTGAGCCATCTGCACAAGATGCCACAGAAGCGCTCTGTCATATCGTCAACATCCTGTATATTGAGCAGCTCTGTCCAGTCCATATTGGAGAGAAATTCAGTTAGTGAATCAAAATCAAGCCGCCGGTAGTTCAAAGGTCAGTAACGCGCATGCGTGGAATAGGCACGGAGATATCCAATGGATTATAGTTAGGATCAACGGCTAGCAAAGGGACAACAGCTGTTGATATGTTGATAACATTCGCAGAAGGAAAGTACACGGTGTTCAATAAGTTCGAATACAAGTTTTCATCATTGCGTAGGTATGCGCCATGTACATATTCTGCATTGGTATTGGTGTCAGCTTTAGCTTCATTCATTACGCTACCGAATGTGCGCGGTGTTGACATTCTGTTAGTTGTTGTTCGTTTGTTACGCGCGATGAAAGAGTATCGGGACTTCGTAACTGAGCGTTTTTGAACGGTGAGCGACCCAGCGATATATTCGGCCGCTGAAATCGCATGGGGTCAAGTGAACTTTGTCACACGACCATCAGGCGATACCGGGAGACGTCCTCGACCAATGACCGTACGAGATCCGGTCGGCCGCGTTCAGCGAGGACGCCACGGGTCATCAAGATCGTGAGGGAGCGAATTCGGCGCAAAAAGAACCGCTCAATCCGGAAAACGGCTGCACACCAGGTCAAGCACTCTTTCCAGATAGTTGCGATTTTGATTAGCTTGCGACATGTTTAGAACGTCGAAACCATCGACCAGGCTAGCAGCTGCGGTAGACAGTCGAGAAGAGTTGTCATAGCGAAGACCATCATCTCCTCTCGTCCAAGATAGTCGTGGTTGGTTGTAATCTCCACAAACCAGAACCAAGTCATTGGAGGAGCCTTTGTTACAAAGCTCTCGACCGGAAGCAATATGTGCATCCATGGTTGATACATGCTGGCTACGGTGGGGTGGAATGTAGACCGCAAGTAACAACAGTTTTTGGCCCTTGACAGTACACGAAACGCATACTTGCTGCAAATTTTGTCCATTCGTCAATTCAATCATCGAGCTAGTTTGCCGAAGATAGTGTTCGTTTTTGTTCAGTGTGTGATTTTATACAGGCATTTTTCTCCAGGGTAGAGTCTATCCACAACAATTTTTATAATTGCTCAGATCAGTAATTTGTTTGACAGCGACAAGTGATTGTCCCTTTTGTTCGCGTCACGTTGCTGATAAAGCAATGTTGCTATCGGTAGTGTGTTGCAAAAATGACAAAACGTGTTTTCTAGACAAAATAGTCAAAAGGTCGAAAGTAACAATTGTAAACAATGACTGCTAGCGTATTTTTCTGTGATCTGCTTACCTTTCTTGCTTACAGGGAGTGTTTACCTTCCTGTCGGTAGTGAATTAAGATGTTAGCAACCTGGAATTTCCAGGAAATTTACGTTTTAAGTAATTATTTACTACGGTTACTTTCGACCTTTTGACGATTTTGTCTAGTTTTTATCGCTAATACATGAAAAAAAGGACATAGGGGTATGGAACGGCTTAATCAGGGTCATTATTTTAATCAGTTTTTAGAAAATAGGTCTCGATACTCCTACATTTTCCTAATTATTTACCTTTTAATGATACGATCATAAGCTCTTTCTATCGGGCTTATGATCTGATGCATAAATCATGATTGATTACCAATTTATTACTGTTAGTTTGAAGATGTGAAGTACATCATCTCGAAAATCATCAGTTTCTTACCAGCTGAAGAAGTTCGCTCAAATTTTACCTTTTTTATTTTGCATTCAATCGTGCGTACTGGAAGACTATGTCTTCATCAGCTCTTTCTCACAGCTAGGCTTATTGCCGGAATGTGATATCGAACATTGAGTTAAATTTATTTCATATATAGATAATCTGAAATCAATATTTATTTCATGATTCATCCAGTTACTAGAGGTTGATCTTTGTTTATGATTATATTGTCCATCATCAGGCACTATCATATGCAATAAAAAATTATGTTTTGGAGCTGTCCAATAGTACCCAACGATAAATAATGCATTGCTGTTGAGCGGCAGTTTTGGCATCACTTGTTACTTTTGAGAGCGTCCATGTTTCTCTCTTTGTACGTACCTTTATAGACGAATTCAGGTTGAAAAAAAAGAAGAAGACACCTATGGTGATAAATCACAGCCCATGTTAGTATAGGACGAACATTTTAAAATGTTTCTAATGAACTAAATGAAATTCTATTTAAAAGCGGTTTGTTGTATAATGTAAGAAAAATCCAAAACAACTTAATAAAGACATTTTCAGTAAAATAAAAACTAAATCAAAATAATGCCCCTGTTTTGCAGTTTTTATTTTCTTCCATCATACAACAAACCGCTTTTAATTAGAATTTCATTTTAATTTCTTAGAAGCATTTTAAAATTTTCGATCTATACTTTAATATAGGAGCTATCAGATGCATCACCATTTGGTGTCTTCTTCTTTTTTCAACCTGAATTCGTCAATTGTAACGTGAAGTCTGTCTGTCTCTGGCATTTGATTGTTTTTAAACGAAGCATCTCGTTTGTCAACACAGTCACTTTGGCTAACATATGCGTGAGATTAAATGAAGTAAGAAACACACATTGCCAATCTAAAGATCAATGACAAACTAAAGTTTGGTTGTGTACGTCTGTCTCATATCCTGCTTGTATACGAGTTTGTGATCGTAGCAATCGACATGTTTTGGTTGTTTGTTTTCGAGAGCAGAATGGTGAAACGAAGGAGCGGGTTGAGGAAATTGACGTTTGCAGCAAATCCTGAACTGGCCTCATTTCATTTTGCTTTCGCATACAGCCACGTATGTACGTTCTTACAATATTGATAGTTTATTTACAGATTATGGAG